>JANIPM010000232.1:9398871-9415882 GCA_027478405.1 Erythroxylum cassinoides
AGCTGAGAGAAGTTTTTCAAAGTTAAAATTATTGAAAACCTACTTGAGGTCATCAATGTCACAAGAAAGGTTGAATGATTTAACTATATTATGTATTAAGAAGGATATCTTGAATAATATTGATCTTGATAATATTATTAATGATTTTGCATATAGAAATGCACGGAGAAATTGTTTTTTATAAATCGTGATCCTCTATCTATTTGTTAGTGTTATGATCATTTAATATTTAGTTGATTATGTGAACTTATTAATTGAGTCATTTATGTTTCATACAAATATGTAAACTTAAGTATATTGTCGATTTATTGGAACTCTTTTTCTTAATTTCGCCTAGGGCCTATAAAATTATAGGAACAGTCCAGAGTTCAGGACCAGCTTATTATTTCTTTGAGTGAAAAGTAACATCCGGAAAGAGGTTTAAATTACGAGAGACAGCAGCAATTAACGGTCATTTCTTTTTTCCTGTTTTGAAAATCTTATGGATGCACTTATGCAATGATCATGTAGGACCATCTTTTGTTGTGCTATTCATCATTTCTTTTCAGCCTTGATTCGAAAACCTGAAACAATTCATGGTGTTTTGTCAAACTGTGTTGCCTTCATCGTATACAAACATTCCAGTACGCAAAGGTCTGTGGGTACTACTACTTTTCGACATAATAATGATCAAAATAAATACAATTTAAATGTTTATGCAGGAAAAGGATCTATCATTGTACCTTTGATATGGAATTTTTTATGGAAACAAATATAGAAAAGACTTAAAAGTTATATATAACATGAAAATTTTAAGAAACATGGAATTTTCAGGGAAGCCTAGTAGCTGGTTTATTATCAACTCAGAGGTCGTAAGGTATAAAGCAATGACAAATTTTTACTTTCCTCAACTTTTGTTGTTAAAATTATAAATTATAAAATATTACCAAAATTTTATTATATTTAATAAACGAAGATATTTACAAGATTTTAATCATATATGAGTTCTTGATAATTAGTGTACCTATTTTCCTCTGTACTACTTCTGATAGCTTTTGTCAACTTCTCTGTGGTTGGTTAACTTAATGAGTTGGCCTACTATTAATCACTATCATATTGATTTTCCTTTACCTGACATCCGTCAACTTTTTTCTCATAAATAACGCACACGGCATCTCTAAAGTTTCCCATCAAACGTAAAGCATATTATCATATTACAAAAATCGAGCTCTTGAAATTAGATAATTGAGTTTTCTGACAATGGCAATCACCATCACTTCCTTGATTTTGTTGCTTCTTATTTCAGCTTTCTGTCAAGTAAGCTGCAATGCTACAGGCCCAAAAGCTTCGCCAGAATTCTCTGCGATTCTCTTCTTCGGTGACTCTATCCTAGACACCGGTAACAACAACCATATCGAAACACCGTTGAAAGCTAATTTTTACCCTTATGGTCAAGATTTTCCAGGTCATGTATCAACAGGAAGATTCTCAAATGGGAAACTTATAACTGACATGATTGCTTCAAAATTGGGTATCAGAGACACCGTTCCTGCGTTCTTGGACCCAGGCCTAGATGATAAAGAACTCGTCACAGGTGCTAACTTTGCATCTGCTGGTTCAGGATACGATGATTTGACATCACTTACGACAAACGTCATTCCATTTTCAAAGCAACTGGACTTGTTCAAGGATTACATAGCAAGGCTTAAACGATTTGTTGGAGAAAAAGAGGCTGCGAAAATCATAGGCGGTGCTTTGGTGTATGTCAATTCTGGAACTAATGACTGGAATTTCAATTACTATGTTCTTCCCACCAGGAGGCTTCAGTTTGATGTGAATGGGTATCGAGATTTTCTTCAAAACAGGACCAAATACTTCATTAAGGTAAACTTTGTCTCTTTTGTTATGTTTTCTTTTTCTCTTCTCTTATGATACTTCTTGAGATATGTTTTAATTTGATATACCATGTCAAATATTAAATAACTAATTGATTTTGGGAGTTCAACAGGAATTGTATGACCTTGGTTGCCGGACATTTATAGTGAATGGTCTGCCTCCAATTGGTTGTTTACTATTTAACATCCAAGCCAGACTAAATAACCCAAAGATGTTTGGAAAGTGTTTCGACGACGAGAACGAGGATTCTCAATTATACAATGCGAAGCTTGAAAAGTTGTTGCTACACTTACAGGCAAACCTTCCAGGGAGCAAAATTCTTTATGCCGACTTCTACAACTTAGTTTTCGACATGATCAATAATCCAAAGAAATATGGTAATTTAAGTTTAATTTTTTAAGACTGATACACAAAAAGGTTAACTGAGGTTTGATTTTTTCGTACATTCCAGGCTTTGTGGAGACAAAGAAAGCATGTTGCGGGAGTACTGAACTTGGATTGTCACTGTTATGCGACCCAAATGCACCAAAGTGTCAGAACCCCTGGCAGTTCTTTTTTTGGGATTATATTCATCCATCACAAGCGGTATATGAATACCAGACAACTTACTTGGAAAAAACAGTTTTTCCCAAGCTATTAATGTAGAAATGTTGACGTCCCTATCAATTAATAACCACCCATCAAATGCATGGTTTAAAAGACAATAAGATTGTATCATTGAGACAGATGTCCGGCTGTCACCCATCTTATTATAGCACTTTAAATTTTTATGTATTTCCTCCGTGATCATGACTGTATCCTTTTATGTCTTACATAACTACCAACTCAAGAGTATTGGTTTTCTATCCCACGTTATATCTGGCCTCCGTTAAAACTATATAAGGAGGAATATGCTTAATGTTTTATATATCTCAAAATATCTTTTTCATAATCTTGTGTATTAATTCTTAGTGTGGATTGTGAAATCTTTCTGTTGTAATCTTTGTTTTCTATGATGGAAAGTTTTCTATTCTTGTCTGTAATTTTTTCCTATATTCATTAAAGAGTTTTCCACGTTAAATCTTGTGTGTCACTTTTTTTTATCTCAATTTCTTTTATTGATGTGTTTGCTCTATCCGGGTGGAGTCTATTTCTTATTAATGGTATCAAAGACCAAAAGTTGGTCAAATATGCTCTGTGTTTGTGGCATAGTTTGATCTTTTACATTAGAAAACGAGTTTTTCTTTAGTGTTCTTGTGGGTTAATGGTAGTTCTATTCTTGGGTTTTTGTTGTCATATTTTGGGCTTTTTTTTTACTAGTATTTGAGGTGATTGAGTGTATGTCCAGCAAAAACTTTGTCTAAGGAGACTAAGTTTTAAGTGGGATCATTTGTGATCCCTCCAACATTTCCTAGGAACTTTCCTAATATACTACAGTCTTATTACATACTAAGTAGAGGTAACTCAAGGCAGTTTCCCTTTTTAACGTAAGAGGGTGGGAGTCAATTCTTGTGATAGAAGCAATGTCGAACAAATTTGATATTATAAAGTTTGACGGGACAAATTTCTCGTTATAGAAATTGAAGATGAAGGCAGTATTAGTAAAAGATAACTGTTTGGAGGCCATCAGCGGTAGGCCAATGGATTTCATAGATGACGTCAAATAGAAACAAATAGATGCCTTCGCCACGTCAGATTTGCATCTTGGTCTATCGGATGATTTCTTGCAAGGTGTAGAGGAAAAGAAAACAACCAAGGAGATATGAGATCATCTCACAAAGTTATATGAAGCTAAGTCTTCATACAACAAAATTTTTCTGGAGATGAGACTCTACGCACTCCAAATGTTTGAATCTACTTTAGTAATAGAGCATATTCATACTCTGATCCAACTGAACGTGCAAAGATTTTACTTCAAAGTCTTCCAGATTCATATGACTAGCTCATCATTCATTTAACTAATAATATCATCACAGATACTTTGGTATTTGATGATGTTGCTGCTTCGGTTCTTGAAGAGGAAAGCAAACGCATCAACAAAGAAGAAAGGCTGATAAGTTCGAATCAAGTGGAGGCTTTATTAATGACGAGATGACAATTAATAGAGCATGATTCCACTGGGAGTCACAAACAAGGAAGGTCGAAATCTAGAAGTAAGAAAAATCTCAAATGTTACAACTGTGGCAAGAGATGACATTTTAAAAGTGAATGTCGATTTAGAAAGAGTGGAGATAAGGCCTCTGAAGCATCAACTTCTCAGGGATTTGTTGCCAAAGGAGAAATCTTATACAGTGAAGTAGCAATGGTATTCAAGGATAAAGTAGAGCTAACTGATGCTTGGATAATAGATTCAGGACCAACGTGGCATATGACTCCTTGTAAAGATTGGTTTCGTGCTTATAAATCTATTTCTACAGGATCTATGTACATGGAAAATGACCATGCCTTAGAGATTGTTAGGATTGAAAACATTAAGTTGAAGATGTATGATGGTATAGTTCCCACTATTCAAAATATGTGACATATGAAGGGCCTGAAGAAAAACTTATTGTCTTTAGGACAATTGGATGAAATTGGATGCAAGACCTCCATTCAAAATGGAGATATGAAGGTGATCAAAGGAGCAATTATAGTAATGAAGGTAGAAAGGATAGCTCCAAACTTATGCAAGCTTATGGGAGAGACATATATGGAAGCAAATGCATCGATTAGTTCTACAGAAATTGTAACAAAATTGTAACACCGTAAGCTTGGCCACATGTCAGAAGAAAGATTAAAGATTCTTGTTGAGCATAAACTACTCCCTAGTCTCATAAAGGTACCATTACCCTTCTGTGAGCACTGCATTACAAGTAAGCAGCATTGACTAAAATTTAATGCATCGAATTTTAGAAGTAAAGATATTCTAGAATTGATTCACTTTGATGTATGGCAAGCACCGGTTATGTCTCTGGGTGGAGCAAGATGCTTTGTGACCTTTATTGATGATTACTCTAGAAGATGTTAGGTGTCTCCTATCAAGAGTAAGGGAGATGTATTCCCAACCTCCATAACATTTAAATCAAAATTTGAGTTAAAGACAAGGAAGAAAATCAAATGCCTTAGAACTGATAATGGTAGAGAATATACTAGTGATGAGTTCATTGATTTTTGTAATCAAGAAGGCATCAAATGCCAATTCACAATACCTCACACTCCTCAACAAAATGAAGTGGCAGAGTGAATGAACAGAACTTTGATTGAAAGAATTAGAGTTACGTTGAGAACTACAAGTGTGGAAAAGTCTCTATGGGAAAAAGCAGTAAAGACCGCCTGTTATGTGATTAATTGATCACCAACAAGATTGATTGATCTAAAGACACTGATGGAGAAGTGGACCATAAACTAATAAACTATTCTCAGTTACACATATTTGG
This sequence comes from Erythroxylum cassinoides, assembly GCA_027478405.1. NCBI lineage: Eukaryota > Viridiplantae > Streptophyta > Magnoliopsida > Malpighiales > Erythroxylaceae > Erythroxylum > Erythroxylum cassinoides. The sequence continues at coordinate 9,404,142 of JANIPM010000232.1, forward strand.
AACTCATGTATTTGTGATGAATAATATATAAGATATCACAAAACTAGATTCGAAATCCAAAAAATGTAGATTTATAGGATATGCTGATGGAGTCAAGAGGTATTGACTATGGGATCTCACTGCCTACAAACTCATCATTAACAAAGATGTCATATTTGTGGAAGATAAACTACAAGAGAAAGATCAACAGAGCACATCTAAAGAAAATTTTGAAGTTGTAACGATTCAGGAAGAAAGGAGAACAGAAAGATTTTACTAAAGCTATATCAGATCACAAGGAGAAAAAACTAGTTAAATATGAAAATATAGAAATTTGATGGTCAACTCGTGAAAGGAGAATCCCAACATTTCAATTTGATTATATTACGGAGAAAGCAGAATCCCAACCTTGTAATCTGATTATAGTATGGAGGGTAATGTTGCATACTGTCTCCTAACAGAAGATGGAGAACCATCAACATTCCGAGAAGCAACAAATAGTTCAAATGTGTCACTTTAGATGGTAGCAATACAAGAAGAAATAGAATCTTTTCATAAGAATAAAACATGGAAGCTTGTGTCACTACCAAAAGGGAGACGGCCTATTGATGACAAATGGGTATACAAGATCAAACATAACAGGGATGATCAAGTAGAGCGGTATCGTGCAAGGTTAATGATAAAAGGATATGCTCAAAAAGAAGGTATTAACTTTACATAAAATTTTCACCTGTAGTTCAATTCAGATTATACTAACTATGTGTGCTACATTTGATCTATATTTAGAGCAATTAGATGTAAGGACTGCGTTTCTTTATGGAGATCTTAAAGAAGAAATTTACATGCAACAATCAGAAGTTTTGAAGAATTAGGGAAAGAGAACTTGGTTTTCAGGTTGAACAAATCTTTGTACGGTTTAAAACAGACGCCAAGATATTAGTGCAAAAGATTTTATTTCTTTATAATGAGTCATGGATTCAACAGATTTTAGTGTGTGCATATTTCAAGAGATTTCGTAATAATGATTCCATTATGTTATTATTGTATGTTAACGACATGTTGGTTACAAGTCGCAACAAAGATCGTATTCAAGATTTGAATACTCAATTAGTTAGGGAGTTTGAAATGAAGGATTTAGGACTAGCAAACAAGATTCTAGGGATGTAAATTTACCGAGATAGAAATAATAGAAAGATTTGGCTTTCTCAGAAGAATTACTTGAAGAAAATCTTGTGGTGCTTTAATACGCAAGATTGTAAGTCAATCTCTACCCCTCTTCTTATTAATTTTAAGTTATCCTCAAGTAAAAAACCTAGCAGTGAAGTAGAGAGGAACGAGATGTCTCGAGTACCGTATGCATCAGCTGTAGGAATTTTAATGTTCGCTATTATTTGCACAAGACTAGACATTACACATGTAGTGGGAGTAGTTAGTCATTACGTGGCAAATCTTGGTTGAGAACACTGGTGGGCTATAAAGAGGATCCTAAGGTATATTAAAGGGAGCTCAAATGTTGCTCTATGTTTTAAAGGATCTAAATTTATTATCAAATGATAATTTGATTCTGATTTTACTGGCAATCTTGATAAAAGAAAATCCACTACGGGCTATGTGTTTACTATTGCAGGAGGAGCTGTGAGTTGAGTGTCTAAACTACAGACAGTTGTAACATTATCTATAATAAAAGCTGAGTATATAACAGCTACATAAGCTTTCAAGGAATCAATCTAGATAAAAAGGTTCTTGGAGGAGCTTGGGCATTGATAAGAGAAAATTCCTTTGTATTATGATAGTCAGAGTGCCTTGAATATTGCAAAGAGTCCAGCTTTTCATTCCAAAACCAAACATATAGGAGTTTAATATCATTTTATTCGTGAAGTGGTGGAAGATGGAAGTGTGGACATGCAAAAAATTGACTGAAAAGAGAACCTAACAGATGCTTTAACAAAGCCAATCTACACTAATATATTCATATGGTGTAGATCTGTGTGTGGGTTAGCAAAGATATAGACGGTAGAGAAATGGCAAGATAGAAATAACGATATGGAGATTTGATTAAGATGGCAAAATAGAAATAATGATATGGAGATTTGATTAAGATGGCAAGATAGAAATAACGATATGGAGATTGATTGGTTCTTAATCAAATCTCCAAGTGGGAGATTGTTGGTTTTTTATCCCACATCTGAAGTGGGTGAGATTAAAAGCCTTCATTAAGGCTATATAAGGAGGCATATGCTTAAGGTTTTATACATTCCAAAATCTCTTTCCCATAACCTTGGTATTAATTCTTGGTGTGGATTATGAGATCTTCCTCTTATAATCTTTGTTTTCTATAGTGGAAAGTTTTCTATTCTTGCCTGTGGTTTTTTTTTTCCATATTCATTAAGGAGTTTTCCACATTAAATCTTGCATGTCTCTTTTTTTTATCTCAATTTCTTTTATTGGTGTGTTTGATCTATCCGGGTGGTGTCCATCTCCTATCACCAAGTGATATACCATGTAAACAATTTAAAGTGGCCTATGTAGGAGATAGGGGAGTAGATTAGGTGAGTAAAAGTATTTTGAAAACTCATAATTGAAGTAATTTCACATTATAAAGAAATATTAAAATAAAGTGTCATATGTAAGGATATGACTTATAACTTATTGTTTAAAAGTTTTAGGTTGAGATAAAATGTCTTAGCTGTATATGAGCTCATTTGAACCTGATTCAATTTCTCTCCAATCTCTCTCAAAACCCTTCATTGGTATCAGAGCGAAGTTGGCAAAGTTTGATGAATAGAGATTCAAGAATTTGGTTTAGATGAATGAGTGATTTATGGAGTGACTCAAATGAGTTGAGATATAATGTTTTAGTTGTATATAAGTTCATTTGGACCTAGTCTAATTTCTCCTTAGACCCCCTCAAAACTTTTCAAAATAAGCATTTCTAATATTAAGAATTAAATGCTAAATTATGAGTTTTACTATATGAAGATTTCAAACAATTTTGAGTTTGTCTATTTATTTAGATCTTGAAATTAAATCGCTTAATGTTAAAACAATATTTTTACATGGGATTTGTATTAGGACTTATACATGGAGTAGCTAGAATGTTGGACCCCATTTTTAGAGCACAACATTCGGAGTCACAAAATGTGAGCAAACTCATTCTTTTATTTCAAAACAGATTTTGTGAAACTTCCAACTAGAATTTTATTAGTGGACATTTTTATATTAATTTTATATTTATAATTTGCTAAACTCTTGTCCATTTAATGATTAAATGCACTAATTAAGAGTTATTTATTCTAATTTTAGGCACATATTAAATTAGGGACATTTAAAAGCCTAAAGTAAGAAAAGCTCTCAAAAGAAGCAAATTATGGGTTTCTGGTTGACTTAACCTTTAGTCATTGTGGGATTTTTATCTCAAGATTGGGTTAGCCAAAAATTCTAAAATTTCATAATTAAATTCTTGACTCATTGACAAATTTTTGGGGACTAATTGCAGATTTTGCTGAGCAGGAATTCAGGAAAAATAAATTTCTGAAATTTGCATCAGATTTTGAATCGCCAAAATGACCTTTTAACAATATTTTGATTATAACTTTTAACTCAAGTGGTGAAATCCCATGATTCAAGTCTCGTATTGAAGCTAACTCAAAGAAGAAGATAATGATAAAATTTGAGCTCCTAATTCTTCACCGTTTAGTTTTTATACACTATCGAAATTGACCTTGAAAAATTCATTCCAACTAGCCAAGGATCAACACAAGCCCCACACTCGATTCCTTCATAACGCTCCTCCAACCTTATTCATGAACCCCACATTTAATTATTCCATCCCAGCAGCCCACTTCTCCACTCAATTGCAAAAGCAACACCCCACACTCCACACTTCAACAACACACGCAGCTGGAATCTTCAAAGCTACTACATGTATAATTGGAGGATGGAGGGTTGCTTAGACATCAACGCACAAACCCATTCTCCAACCCCACCTTCCATCTCACAAGCTGCCCTCTACTCAAGTCTCCTCCAATTAAAATCAAGAGAACGTGAAGCAGCTGAAAAGGTGCGCTAACTTAGACTCTCCACTCACGTTGCACTATCACTCATCACTCTCCAAACAACGTTAAAAGCTGGTGGAGCCCTCCACTCAAGTCTCCTCCAATTAAAAGCAAGAGAACGTGAAGCAACTGAAAAGGTGTGCTAACTTAGACTCTCCACTCACGTTGCACTATCACTCATCACTCTCCAAACAATGTTAAAAGCTGGTGGAGAGGAATACATTTGAAGCAGTCGGTGGCACTCATGCATGAAGCAGCTGGTGGCTTGAAGACGTGACAGTTGGGGAGAAATAGAAGAAACACATTGCTGTTGGGCTTGATAGAGGACGTGAGTAGCTGAGAAGAAACACGTTGTTGATTGGTGGAGATAAAATAAAGGTAAACTGGTGGTGGCTAACGTTACACCACTTAGGAGGACAACTGTGGAGAGGAGAAGACATTAACCTGGTGGAGACTCCTACGTAGCTGTGAGTGGAAGTGAAGACACGTTGAAGGAGAGGAGGACTGAACAACCACTCACTCAACGATGGCAGCGCAACAAGTTTTTGATCAGCTGATAGAGAAACACATTAGAAGCTAGGAGAATAACATGAAGAGCTGGAGAGAAAGCAACATGGAGCTAGAGAAAAGCACGTGAGAGCTGGAGGAAAGCGGGTGATTTTAATTTTTAATTCATTATTATATTTTAATTTTGTGAATTTAATCAATGCAACAATATATTATGACCATAATTTATGTTACATTGATGAATATGTGTGAGTAAAATTTTCTTTTCAGTTAAGGTTAAGATTGATATTGGATTAGGATAATTTTTGTGGTATTGATTTTTACTTGATTGAATGCATATTTAGTCCTAATTTAGCTTGATCACCTAGATTAAGACCTTAGATGATTGAATGCCACAAACAATGGGATTTAATTTGTCGAAAAATTAATCAAGCTATATACTTGAGACTAAAGTGTAGACCAATCTTAGGATCTTGTGTGAGGATACCTAGGATTAACGACCTTAATTTTAGGCTTCTTGTATTTAACTCTTTTTATTCTGAATTATCTATGAACCAAGTTATAACTCAGATTTAGAAGAGAAGGGAACACCCATGAACATTGCATTCGACTTGCTTAAGTGAAGTATTTCCTAAATCAATCCACCGTTAAAATTTTATTTTTAGTGCCCAATCCAATTGAAATATGATACTTTAACCGATTTTTGTCATTTGATTAAATCTAGTTGTTTTTAATTCATACCTTACAATTTTCATATTTCCTTGATTTGCTTATTTTATTTTATTTTACTTTCAAATCAATCAATTCTTGATCGTCTGAGTAATTTTTTATCGTTTAATTTAATTGTCTTGCGAGTTGGATTTCCCTTGGGAACGATATTTGATTCTTATCATTTTATATTACTTGTCAACGGGGTGCGCTTGCCTCTAATTGGTCTAGATAGAAGTTAATTGTTTTGTTTAAACTGTACCAAAAGAGAGAGGCGAAGAGGAAGAAATAAGCATAAATCAAAATAACATCATTTTGCTTCATAAGAAAAACATCATTTTTTCTTAGTAAGAAAGTGTAGAGAAAAATGATGTCATATTGTTTCAGAAGTAAAACGACATCATTTTGCTTCTTCTATTTAATTATCTAATTCTTAAAATTATGTAATTTTTCTTCAATTTAGATAGTTGAAGTCAAGTTTGAGGCTCAACATTTTAGGAGGTAGTAAGTCTGAGGCCTGGTCAACTCAAGTTGGGGAGGATTGGACCAGGCCATTTTTGCTATCCCTAGCCATGAACATGTAAAATGGGACTCCTATATCTACCTTATTTCCTTTTGTTCATTCATAAATATTTATAACAAATTAAGTATATTAGATAACCCACAAATTTGTAGCCAATTTAAGAACTTACTATCTCTTAAACTGACAATGTGAAGAAAAATTTGTATTCACGAGTCATAATTCAAAGAATAGTTTAATGATTATATTAGGTTATCAAACTAGTTTTTTATTGGTAATTTAGATCTCAATTTAATCCATTTTTGATTTATCATTAAGATGCATCCTTGTATCATTTATAGTAAGATTTCAAGGATTATTTGAGTACTTTAGTATTGATGACCTTATAGTTTACATAATTAAACTCATATGTGATTTTGCCCTCATAGCAGTTTTTAATACTTAATCATCAATTGGTTTGCAAATGTGTATAGTACCATTGATGATTATTCAAATTGGAATCATTGATAACCTTAATTATATGTTATATTCTAGTTTGTTTATTGATCATTTATTTTCAAGTAAGTGGCTTAAGATGTATTTAACTTTTTTCTATAGTGAACAATAACTATAGTACGTTCAATGGGAAAGTTTTTAGAATGCTTAATATTAGAAGTTTCTAAGGCCTTAAGTCTTCCTGTTGGTAATGGACTTACTTTCCAAATAACAAAGATCAATCTAATTTTTATCTAGAGAGTGTTGATGAATAATAAATAATGTACCAAATTAGTACAAAAACTTTTTACGGTACAATAGGAGATAAACAATATATTGATTAACTTATCTATTACATTAGAGGGAGGATTATAAGGTGCATATAACTAAAATGAGCCTTTATGATTGAATAAAAGTATATAATCTTTTTCTTAGCATCATTTGAGAGATTAAAGCCTCGTACAAATCTTCACTTTACTCAAAATATCCATGTTCTATACCAATTTATGATCTTTCACATCAATAAAACTTAAGTGTAGTGCTTGTTTCCAAATTCTAATACCCACTAAAGCATGGTTATGCATGATAAGGTTGGTAACACTAAAATGGATATAATGTATATAACTATCAATTATTAGCTACTTATGAATCACCTTATCATGCTTTTATATTTGACTTTTAAACAATTAACACCTCAATTCAAGTCTTCAATAAAGTATGCATCTATTTACATTGAAGAGAAATTTTAGTTGATGACCTAAAAGCATGAGGATCATTGATAATATCCTTATAGTATAGGTACAAACATCCTCATATCTCCATATCTATTATTTGATTGAAAGTTTAAACTAGTCAACCTCAGCCAATATTAGTATAGTTAAGGAAGCATAGTAAGTGAAAATGTTTATATTGATGCCTTACCTATACTCTTTATTAACTCAGTTATGCTATCTTTGTTAAAATAATTACGATACATGTTTTATTCTATTTTCAGTGACATTTAGTGATGGAAGCTTTAGATAATATGAACGATTCAAATGATTATATGGAAATAAATGAAAAGGATAGAGTATGGAATGATACGATAAAGATGCATGTAATCTCATTAATAGTTGAAGTGTGAAAGGAAAATCGAACTAACAATTTTTTTCCAAACGTTATTGGAAGAATATTAAGATAGGTTGTTAGACGAAATTTATTAAAGAGTGTGATGATTTCAAATTAAATAAACACGTATAACATATCAAGGGCTAGATTAAAGAATTTCAAGAATTTACTTAAAGAAATAGGAATCAATTACAAATTCTCCACTAGGGAAGTTAATGTTACAAATGAATGTTAGGAAAATCTATTTAAAGTAAAATATTTGTATGCTTATTGATATATCTTACAATATTTTTGCTTATGTACACTTTTGATTATTGTATGTGCACAAAATGGTCTCACATATTAAAAAAAGTTTAAGGAACTTTCAAACTTGCATTATATATGTGGAGATACTACTAAAACCAGTTTACTTATACTTCCATTGACTAAATCTCCATCAAATAGTGTAGAAGAAGAATGTAGAATTGATATTGATGATTTTTTTTCCTTTAATGAAAAAGAGGATGAAGTTACAAGCTCCCTTTTTAAGAAAAAGAATTCTCCTTGAAATAAGAACATAAAAAAAGACATACTCTAGCATTTTAGAAGATTGCTTGCTTACAAATGGGGAACAATCAAAAAGAAAAAATAATTTACTCGAAAAAAAAGTGGAGACAGTATTATCTACTATAAAGAGTAGATTCAATCTTGATCAGTTAATCACTAGATTAATGTAATGATGGAATGTTTGAATTCTTTGCATGGACAATATCCTACCACGTAACCATATATTTCCTTTCTATGTAATTGTAATTGGATATTCTTTCCACTTCATGTGGTCTCCTCATTTTATGTAACAACTAGCATATATTTAATAATAGCCTTCCATTTTAAGTTCTTGATTTTACATACTATATCTTGTATATATATATATATATATAAATATAATTATTGACCTTTAATACAACATAGACATTGGATGTTTTTCTCTAACTACAAACTTCCTTATGGTATCAAACTGCTAGTATCAGTAAAAACTAATATTTCTTTTTCTTTTATCTTTGCAATATTAACGTCGTCAGCTCGAGAAAATAAAAATACAAGAGGAATTGTGACAACTATTAATAAATAGTCTCCTTATACCTTCTATTAAGATTTGTAAATTTGTGATCCATTGGCTGATTGCAAATATGGAGCAATAACAGAGCATTTACTACGAAAGGAAAGGGAAGGGTTCATCAATTTTTGCTAGGATTGAATGGCAATTTTGACCAATTGAGATGTAATATGTTATATATGGAGCCAATACCTTTACTTAGTAAAATATTCTCCTTAGATTTGTAAAAAAAGCAATCCTCCATATAAAGGAATGAACAATCATCAATTAACTTAAAAAGAGAAGCTTTTGTAACAAAGATTGATCATAGAGGAATTACAAGAGTCGCACAAATAGAAACCATACTTTAGGAAATTGAACTAGAAAAAGGTGTGAACATTGCAGCACAACAAGGCATCTCAAGGAAGAATGCTTTGAGATAATCAGATTTTGCCAAATTAGAGCAATAATCAACAAAATAAAAGTAGCAATAACTATGCGTGAAAGAATAATATTGGACAAATACTAAGTTAAATGGTAGTGATTAACTATGGTTTAATTGGGAGGCAATGGTTAGAACCAATCCATGGTAATGTTGAACCTAGTGGCATGTAATAGTAATAGCCCCAACAATCCCTTGGCATGATAATAAATCAATACAACAAACTTATGCAAATCCTAGGATGAATATACAACAGTACATTAAATCATGGAAATAAGGCTTTAACTAATTTTAAAAGTAAATTCACTTTATCAGACAATTTATGGATAGTAGATATTGGTGCCTCTAACTATATGATTGGAGATAAAAATATGCTTGATGATGTTAAATGCATATCTTTGTGTCCATATATAAAAGTATTTGAAGGCTCCACCTTCTCTATATCATATATGTCAATGCACACTTAACATAAAATATCAACTTAATAGATGTGGTTTATATTCCTAGTTTTAAATGCATTTTACTCTCTATTGTCAAATTTATAAAGGACTTAAATTATTAGATGACCTTTCCCTAAAGTTTTACATTTTTTAGGACCTATATACAAGACTGCTCATTTGGAGTGGGTAGACTTTGAGATGTATCTACCAATTATAAGGAAACCATGATATAACTAGTCATAATGTCATTGAATTGGATCCCAATTTATGGCATGTGTTCTTGGTTCATCCTTCTTATAATAGACTAAAATTATACCAACTATCTCTTTGCTTAGCAATTTTATTCATATATATGTTTGTCATAAGTCTAAAAAAATTAGATTACCTTTTCTAAATGGTAATAAAAAAGTGATAAACCTTTTACATTTATTCATATTGATCTTTGGGGTGTATATTCAATCTTTTATCTTATGTGGTGCACATTTCTTTTTGTCTATTATGGATGATTACTCTCGATGTATATTAGTTTTTCTTTTTGCAAGGTTATGATTCTTTGACCACTTTTTTTCGTTACATAAAAACTCAGTTTGAATATCCAATATAGGTAGTATATAATGAAAATGGACAGGAATTTATCTTAGGTCATATATGTAACATCCTGTCACTGATGGGATGGATACAGTGGGTGTGCATTCATTATTTGGCATGTTCATGCATTATTTTAGCCTCTATATTTTGATAATTGGTAATTATTTCACTAGCATATGCGAGTATATGCATGTATGACATATCCCCGGTATGATTTAGTAAATTGGAAATTTGGTGATAATTGTGTAGATTGGATTTTGAAAATTGAATTTGAGTGAAAAATGAGATCTAGAGGTTTGAAATATGGAATTGGAATAGATGATCATGTGTTTTATAATTTTGAGGATTTTTAGGAATTTTTCTGGAATTTTCGGAGTTATATGTCCGGACCGAAAAAATGACCTAATGACCGATTAATTGGATTTCCGATTCCGAAATTGACTGACCAATGACAATGGAGAATTAGAATTTTGATTTTTAGAATTAGGGTTTAGAGCCATTGGAAATTTGGGAGAAATTAGAATAAGGAATTGGATTTTAGACCATAAGAAGTGGATTTTGGCAAAGGAGTTGCCAAACAACCCTTAAGCTTTTAAATTCTTTTGTATATAACCCTTACCCTTTGAATTGCTTCCACGTCACTTGCTCCTTGGGTTTGAAAGAAGAAAATTTTATCTTCTTCTTCTCCTCCTCCATCGTGGATCTTGCTTGCTTGTTTTGTTCCCATTTGTCTTGTTAATTGCTTCCTTCTCCACCCATTAAACCTTTCCTTAAGCTTAGTGAAGAGAAGATGATGTTTGGGTTTGTTTTTGAGTGAACCGTGGGTGTGTGAGTTGGAGATTTAAAGTGATTTTTAAGGGATTTCAAGGTGTAAACAAGTAAGTTCCTACTTCTTCTTGCTTTAGATAGTTTGATTTATGGATTGATTGGGTTATATTGATGTATGATGAGAGTTATTGATGATTGAGAAATGTTTAGGTTTCGGATGATGAAAATTTATGATTTTATCTTGTTTTGTTTTGGGTAATTTAGGGATAATGGTTATTTGATGGAATTGAGGGTAAGAATGAGTTGTTGTGAGTTTATTGAGTTGTTTAGGAGTGTTTGAAAGAGGAAATTGGATTGAAAGTTGACAGAAGTGAGAAATTTCTGGGTTTCGGGCGTGTTTCTGGGTTTGCACATCGGCACGTATGATGAACACGCCGCGGCGAACAAATTTCCTCTCGCACGCCGCGACGAGCGAAGACGCACGCCGCAGCGAGCGTGAGAGGGTCACGCCGCGGTGCGTGCTAACGCATACGCCGCGGCGTACGCGAGGGATCTGGCCGAGGCGAGAGATCATGCGCCGCGGCGAGCACGCCAGTTCTTCAAGAATGATTTTTAGAGTTTTGAAGTTGAGGTTCTAGTCCGATTGAATGGGTTTTTGATTTATTGTAATTTAGAGACTATGAACTATAGATTTTTAAGAATGAAAGTTCTGAATCAATTTTGAAAATTTACAAATTCGGATGACAATTGAATAGTGAATTTGATTTCGATATACAGATAGTTCCTATGTCTTGGAGATTGACTTCTGGAGTTTTGAATTTAGCCAATTGAGTTATGAGGGTTATGAATTCTACCTTTAGAGAATTAGAGATTGAATTGGGAAGATTTTGGACTAGTGTCGGGAATGTCATAAACATGTATTGTACGTAATTAAATCGTTGCATGTGCATAATTGGCTACTGTAAATTGAATAATTAGTAATGTTTACGTATTTCGATTGTTATAGAGGCACAAGTGGAGCGTCGATCCTCCGACGTGGCTGAGACTTCCCGGCATTAGCTCGGAAGTTACAGGTGAG
>JANIPM010000232.1:9462207-9481406 GCA_027478405.1 Erythroxylum cassinoides
CAGATGTGTAGCAGTGCAGTTGCTACCCCTTGATTTGTGTTTGGAGATACTTTTGGGTTGAATTGTGTTGTGGGAGATGGAAATTGAGTTTTTATGCAGGTAATGGAATGGGATTGAAGATTTTGGCTAGTTACATTATAGGGGAGGTGATGTCCAATTTTTCCTAAATTGGGCAGAAACTTCGCTTAGATTTTTGACCTTCTTAGAGCTTGAATTCGTTTGGGAGGTCTTCTTGAAGATTGTAGAACTTGTTTAGAGCTTTCCAATGATATATAATTTGTCACATTTGGGTTTAGGATGAAGAAGTTATAGGGGTTGAAAGATTTCAGTTACTGTTGTTAAGTGTTATAATTGTGCAGTACCTTTGGAAGGGTTTTTCACCCCCTTAGAGACTGATTTGGTTTTTGCATCCTTCATAGAGAATGTAGAGTATCTTTCTATCTTTCTATTGATGTATAATTTGAAATTATTGGAGTTAGGAGTAAAAAGTTATGAGGTTAAAAAGAATGCAGTTCATTTGGTCAAGTTACTGTTCTATTGGTTTTTATCTAGGCAGTAACTTTGAGTGAAATTTTACCTCTTTTAATGACTGAATTGAGTCTTGCATTCTTCATAAAAGATGTTGCTTGTCTTTTAATCTTTCCAACGATATGAAGTTTGTGATTCTTGGAAGTCAGAATGGAAAGATATGGGTGTTACAAGTGAGGATGTTACTTGTGTTTTATGGTTATGACAGCTATGGGGAATGTACTAAATTTGAAGCTTTGATGAATAAATTAAGTTGAGAATTGAGAATTTGGTGAGTTGAAGTTGGTGTTTGAATTATTGTGAGGTAATTAGGCTTTAGAGTAAGTGAATTTGAGAAGTGTGCAAGTGTTTATGAAGTTAGATTGAAGAGAGAGAGGCTTGGGAGAGGCATTGGAGGCTTGGGAAGCCCCAATGTCCGTTTAACGGACATCCTTAGGTGCAAAAACACCCCTTGGCCAGTCCATGTTCGTTAAATGGACATGCAAGTCCGTTTAATGGACATTCTCGGGTCATTTGGGCCTCTTTCACCGGTACATGTCCGTTAAACCGACATGGATGTCCGTTTAACGGACAGCCACGGGAAAGATGATGGTTTTTGATGTCTTTAGACGCCGAATCTCTTTTTGTGGTCTTCATGAGAGTTGTAGATCTAGATGTCTTCTTTCTAATGGTCAATGAATGAACTCATTCCGACATCTAGATCAAAAGTTATGAAAATCGCGCCAAAAGAGGTTCAATTTGATTTTGGGTGTGAACATAGTCTATTATTTTGGGAATAAATCCCCCATCCGACCTCCAATTGAGGTGAGACTTAAACCATTAGATTTATAAGACATATATCTTTCTCCCTACAAAAATTGGTATCATTTGGAGTTAAATTGAAGAAGTTTGCATTAAAATAAGTGAGAGGTCGGTTTGGAGATCATATTTGGAATATGAGCTCTTTAGAGCTTTTTGAGCATAACTTGAGTTATACAACTCCGTTTGAGGTGATTCTTGTTACAAAACAAACTTGAGGCATAGAGCTACAACTTATATGAATAAGTTAACTCATGATTTTGGTGATTTATTGGTGTGTGCTCGCCATGAATGTTGAGTTACAGCTTATGACCCTGTATGGAAATAAGCGCAAGGCTTAAGGACTCCGAAAATTGGGCTCTGGAAACGGGTCCAATAGATGTGGAATTAAAGCAAGAGTAAGAGTGTTAATTTATAAGCAGTTGGAGTCCGGTCTCCGGATCGGGTTCCAACAAAGGAGTTCTAACTACTAAGGTGATTTAGTAGAAGTCTAGTCCTTGCATTTTGGGGACAAGAATGACTCAAAGGTTTGATTAGCTAAATTTGAGAAGTCTAGTTAGAGTCTTATGTATTAGCATCACATTTCATGTTATATTTTTGGTACTAAGATTGAACTCATAAAAACGCTGTGTAATATATATATGGATTCTAAATTGTAATGATACATGTGACTTTTATATTTGTGAATGAAATGGGAAGAAATGAAGATTTAAAATGCCTATTATATGTTTGATGCCTTTAATAAGTTAGTTTGATTATCCTAATGCGCCATCTTCATAGAGTATACATTCGAATATCCTTTGCTATGTTCGGGCATATGCTCTATAGGAGAGGTGTGTTACAGATGATGTTGATAAGATTGATCTGGTCAAAGTCAGCTTATCAGTGCATTTCTAAATAAAAGCCTTGTGAGAGTGAAACCACTTTCTTGGTCTTGAAGATGAACACACAAAGGATGGGCCTTTTAACATCATCACAAGTATTCTAAAGATTTGCTTGAGAAGTATGGGATGCTAGAGTGCAAGCATATTACAATTTCAGTAAAGGCACATATAAAGCTATGCTCCTCTAAATGAAAGGATTTGGAGAATGCTACAATACATAGACAACTAGTTGATGACCTAATCTATTTGACTATCATGAGGGAAGATGTATCATATGTAATGGTTAATACGATAAGCAAACAAAGATTTAGTGAGAATAATTGAGAAAGAGTGTTAAATCATCGACATACTTTCTCTACTATTTTAAATTATTTCATTTCTATTAATGTCTAAAATGAACTTAAGAATAATATTAGTAAAGAAGCTACTACAAGTTTAATTAATTTTATAATTGTTACCGCGAAACAAAATCACTAACTTATCAAATTTATAAATATAAAGAGTGTAAAGTGTTGTGTGAGTGAAAAATGTGAATAACATATTTATGTGTTATTTATATAATTTTACTTAATATAATAAAATTTAATCTTCCATATTTTCATTAGTAGTACCAAAAATAATTTAAAGCCAACTGAAAAATGGTTCATTAATATTTAAGGAGATTAATCTCAATGGCAAAGAGGAGGGTCTCCATTTTATTATAGTTACAATTCAATTTTTTTAAAAGTTAAAAAATTTATTAAAAAAGAGTCGGTTGTACAAAGATCACTCTACCCAGTAAGAGTCAAAGGTTTACCTAAGTCTAGTTTGTGAAATGCTCGAGGAATGAAGGCTCTAAATAATATGGTCTTCCTTGGTCGAATCAAGGTAGTGGTGAGGAAAGTTATACCTAATGATTGAAGAGAATCTTGAAAGTTACATTAGCACTGCCATGAATTGTTGCAGTTGAAGCTTGACCTAAAGGTCTACTGGAGGGCTTTCTAACTGAACCAAATTGATCCATGTTAAGAAATCCACCTTAAAAGTCACTAATAAACTCATAAAGTTATAACGAAAAAGGGTTGACTAATAGAGTAACACCAACACAAGTTACATAAAGGAAACAGGGCTATTCAATGATGGATTTTTTAAATGCAAGGTAAATAGTATATTGCACAAAATCATATATACATAGATCTTTGGGGTATACCCCAATCCACTATGTAGTCCTAAACCTACATCAATTACAACCACTTCCCCAACACATCCCAAGATAAACTATAAATCCAAGTTCCCCAATACACCCAAAAAGAGGCTATTAACAAAAATACATTAAATTTTCCACTACCTCCGATGCATTAACCAAAACATACATCATATCCCCCATTACATCCAAAAAGAGGCTATAAGCAAAATACATCAGGATCCCTCATACAACTGAAGTGTCAAAATGTAATAAGATCCGTGGGGTATAATCTATATTAGATTCTATACATTACTATTTTAATTTTGAGAACTACATCTAAGCTCATCACAAAAGCAGACACTAGCTGTATGGTGTTCCTTGTCTTCCATACCATGTATATGGTGCACATGAATGTAAATCTAGTAGCTTTGCTTCTAATACGTGCTCCGGTGTAATCTTTCTAAATCCATTTTATGGCACTAGAGAGTGTGGACATAGTTTGGGTCAATCTTAGCCATGCCTGGATAGCGTTCCATATTTCACCTATAATGGTACACTTGAAAAATAAATGATCAACAGTTTCTACTTCAACATTACAGATAACACATGTTCTATCTGTCTTTAGGAATTGTAAATTATCCTTCGTTGGTAGTCTATTCTGAAGATAGGCCATGCAATAAAGGAGAATTTCGGAGGTATATATTGCTTCCATATAAAAGCCATTCATGGTCTTCATGTATGTTTAACTCTCAATAGTTCATAAATTTTTTGTGATGAAGGGATGCCATTTACACATATCTTCTGCATACCATGGACTACTTCCCTTCAGCCTCCCAATTTTTCCACCAATTTATCTAGAAGCCATGCCAGATTTTTCAACAAAGTTGAGTAACATTTGTGGGGTTCCCAATCCCATATTGATATGTCCTTTAAATACATTTCATGTATTCACCTTACCCATAATGAATCTGCTTTAGCATGAATGTTCCATAGTACTTTGGCTAACAATGCCGAGTTCCATTGCTTGCAATTTTTCAAACCTAGACCACTTTCATCTTTTGGAGAGCATATATTATCCCATGCCACTCTAAAGTGCCTCCACCCCTATAAGAATAGTCTACAAATGGAGGTTATCCTCTCCAGAATGGTTGTAGGTATAGGAAATGCTTGTAGCCAAAAGGATAGCGCCCCTTGAATAACAGAATTTATGAGCTCAATTTTGCCCGCATATGAAAGGGACTAACCCTTCCATAAGTTAAGTAAGCTTCAACAGATTCAATAAGCACTGAAAACTAGGTCATCGAAACCTTCATAGGTGCCAATGGTACCCCCACATATCGGATAGGAAAATCCCTTAAAGGGTACTCCACCATCTGCTTTATAATCTCCCTCTCATATCTACACACCCCTGCTAGGTATAAGCTAGACTTTGACATATTCACCTTCAGCCTTGCCACCCTGTTCAAATCCTCCAACACATCTACTAGTATGCCTATAGAGGCTTGATCCCCTCTAAAAAATAGCATAAGGTTATCTGCAAAAGCAAAGTGTGTAATACCTAGGTGTTTGCACTTCTTATGGAAGTGAAATTGAGGATTTGTTGTTCTATTCTTTAACAGCCTTGAAAAATATTCTAGCCCAAGTAGGAATAAGGTGGGTGACATCAAATCACCTGGTCTTAGTCCTCTTCAGCCTTGAAACATCCCATATAGTGAGCCATTTATTGAGATGGAGTATGAAGCGATCTGCACACATTCCATGACCCACCTTATAAATTATGTGGGGAACCCCAACCCTCTCATCATATCCTTAATAAATCTCCATGTAACCATGTCATAGGCTTTTGTTAGATCTATTTTATCATGTGTCTTGGTGATATCCTCTTCCTTATATAACCCCTAACAAGTTATTGGACTAAGAACACATTTTTAATCATATTTCTCCCTGAACCAAAGGCAATTTGAGCTGGATCAATAATTCTCCCCACAACTTTCACTATACGCTCATTTAGAATTTTGGTGATCACCTTGTAAACCACATTTAGGCATCCAATAGGTCTGAAGTCAGTTACCTTTGGTGTAGCCTTGGTTTTAGGGATAAGAGTGATGATGGTGTGGTTGATTTACTTCAGCAATTTTCCATTGATAAAGAACTCCTATATAGCTGAAATTATCTCTAGCCCGACTCTTTACCATTGTTGTTTGAAGAAGGCCGAAGTGTATCCATCTGGACTTGGGGCTTTGTCATTTCCTATGTCAAACATGGCCCTTTTGATCTCCTCCTCACTAATTGGTGCAACCAATGATTCTTGTGTCTACTCCTCCAGGACCAGTCCATTCCTTACAACATCCAAATCCAGCCTGTGTAGAGGAGATGCTATTCCTAGAAGACCTTGGTAATAGCTTAGAAAGCAACTTATTACTTCTATCATCGAAGAGGTAGCAATTCCATCTTCCCTAATGATGTGGGAAATAGTGTTATGTTTTCCTCTTTTCTTAGTTGTTGCATGGAAGTATTTGGTATTTTTATCATCCTCAATGAGATGTAAGCACTTAGCTTTTTGTTGATAAAAATTCCTTTCTGCATCCAACAGGAATTTTGCACGCTTCCTCTTAGTCTTCACATCTTGGATCAGCACAATATCATCAGGCCTATTGAGGGAAGCCTTATAGGCTGTTTGAAAATCCTCTTGTGCTTTCTTGACTGTGCTAGAGATATTCCCACATGCTTTGGAGTTCAGTAATTTCAATGGGTATTTTGACTCTTTAAGTTTCCTGCATAAGACATACTGGGTTGTCCCCTCCACTGCATTCTCCCATCTGCTATCTATAATCTCCTATATATGTGGATGTTTTAGCCACATTGTTGAAGAACTTGAAGGGTTTTTAACCTAGCTGTTCCATTAGGGTGATGTCCACTAAAAAAGGGCAGTGATCAGATTCTGCCTTCATTTCCAAGAAATGTGCTAAGCAATTTTAACCTAGAGTGTCCCATGCTTGATTTAGTAAGACCCGGTCAAGTTTTGCCCATAACTAATTTTTGTTCCAAGTGTAATACTCCCCCTACTTGGAGCATCCTTCAGCCCTAAAGCCAATCCGAAGTCCAATAAGTCCTTAAGTAGGTAAGCCGAAGTTGGCTGACAACCTAGCCTTTCCTTTGCTGCACAAAAACAATTAAAATCACCCATAATGATCCAAGGCCACAGTGGTTCCACATTCATTTCTTGGAGTTTCTGCAAAAGCTCCCTTCTTCTTGTAATACTGTAAAGACCATATACAAATGATACTATAAAGGAGAGTTGTGATGTATAGCACTAAATTTCAGCATGAATGTATTGGTCTCCTACCTCCAAAACCTAACACTTATAGAAATTGGAATTCCATATTATACACATTCTACCTTCAGCAATAGAACCAAAGTTGTGGCAGCAATCCCAACCTGCAAATCTATTTCTCATCATTTTATTCAAACTATCAATGGAAAACATAATTTCAAGTAAACAAGCAAAATTATAGTGGTGTTGTCTAAAACGGTTGACAACACTGTGTTGTCTCGAGGCCTTGTTTAGGCCTCAGACATTCCAAGAAAATAACTTCATTTTTCAGCTATGGGAGGCTGCCCCTTCCTATCCTCTTTAACGATTTAGTATTACTCTTACCCATATCCTCCTTATTACTGCCCTCCTGCCTGAAATTCCTCTTCTCACTCCCTGTCCTATTAGATTGTGTCATTACCGCCTTCCCCTTATTAGCAGTCCTGTAATTTTGTACCTTCTGCCATTCTCCATCATATACATTTTTGAAAACCATCTGTGGTTGACTCTTCTGTCCCCTTATTCCAATGACCTCTTCCCTGCTTCCCATTCCTTCAGTACAAACTTCCTTTTGCAATTGTTGTACTCCCTCATTAGCAGTAATTGCTTCTTGAGCTACTTCCTCTTAGGCTGCTGATTACTCCTGTATGCTTCCTCACATCTCCTGGTTAGGCTGGTTTATTTCCATATCTTCTTCAACTGTTTCAGTATCCCCTGCAATTGTAGTATCCCTCATATGTTTCTTCTTGTTTTTTTCCCTTAGAAACAAAAGGTTGTGTCCAAATTTATTACAGTGGCAATAGTAGTTAGGGTAGGTCTTATTAAGCACCATTTGAGTATATCTAGTACCTCCAGGCAATTTCACTTCAAAATTTGTCACAGATAGTTTGGAAATATCCACTTTAGCTAGTCTTGCATAGCCTATACGTGACTTATTGTTGGTAATCTTATATGTGCACAAAGGCTTTCCAATGGAACCAAGCTTTGACAGCCCCTTTCATTCCATAGCTCCAAAGGCACATTTGGAAGTTGCACCCAAATAGGAACTTCCATGAAGTCTTTGTAGTCAAATGTTAAACCTTGGGAAAGTTTCTTTAGCAGTAGAGTTCTCTTATACACTACATACGGACCTCCTGCCAATACATTGGTACGATCCACTTTTGTATCAAATTGGAAAATCATCCAACCTTGAGCATGAGGCAGAACCTTACACTGTACATTCCATTTCGCTATTTGCCCTTCAAGAATCTCCATCCCTGGGAACCTCCCTGTGAAGCACCCCACAAGGCAATATCCCTTTGCTTGCTCAATTTCTGTTACATCCTCTTCCTCCATAGTAACTTCCTCATCTATTTGGACAAAGTCTAGCTACATCCCTTGTTTCATCTCTCTGTTGTTCCTAAAAAGACTAACATAAGAAGGTTTAGTGTTGCCTTCATCATGCTTGTCTATAGTTGGTTTTGGCATTCTATCGAATACCTTCGAGGTAGATTCCTCATCCTCTGAGTCTGAAGCTTCAGTGGTTACATTCTCCCCATCAGAATCCTCATCAGCTATGGATGCATCCTCAACCCCCAGCTCTTCAATACGCAACCCTCCAATACCCACATTTTTTGTTTTATTCAGTAACCTACCTTCCCTGTTCTCAAAACCCGAATGCACTAGGCTTTCCCTCTTTTCATTGTTTCCCCTCATCTATTCCTATCTACAGACACCAGCATTGGACTCATCAGCTGCCTTTCATTATCAACTGATTATTTTTCTTCGTCTCCACATTGCCTTGAATCCTGCCTTACTGTATTGCTCTTATTTCTCCATCTCTGCTTACTCCCAAAGCCATGTTCACTTCCTTATCACCTCCCGCAGATTTTGCCTATTGGCCTATTTCGTTAGAGGATAACACTTCACACTTACTTCATGCACTTCATCATCAGCAATATTTGGATTTCTCATAGACAGCTCTCAGGCTGCCTGTGAACCCATGATGCAATCTACAGTCTACCGTGATGTCTCTGCCCTTATGGGGCGTCTTTTTCTTCTTGCCCATAGTTCGAACCCAAGAAGCTTGGCAAGGTTTAACCCTACAATTTTCAATCTTTGATGTCAACACGGATTTCAATCTCAGTTCACTAGATGAAGCTAAGAGTAAAGCATATGGTAGCTGTATGGTATGTGAAGCCTAGGAGAAAAATCGCCAAGGGTGAGATCACTCACGTTCGCATAATCGGTGGTTCGATCTTGGCTTGTAGCAATTCTCCCATCTTCTTTCTATATCTTCTGACTAAAGACTATAAGATGATTAAAGGATTGAGATCCATTAAGAGTTTTATGGATTTGAAACTCTTAAAAAGGGGAGCCAAAAAGAATTGAATCCGATTAAGTTTTATATCAAACATGAACTTCTTACCTACCCAAGATTGTGATCAAGTTGTATGGGATTTTATTAGAACTCAAAAAATGTTTATATGATCATGAATGTGCATATCGGTATGTAGTTGGCAATCGAATCCTTTTTTATATATATAAAAGGGAAAAACTAATACAAACTACAGAACAAAACAGGAAAGGCAGATTCCCGATTGATCCTCTAGTAGGACCTGGTGGCATCCAATGAGTGGAGAAGCTAGAAAAGACACTCATTTGTTAATTAAAGACTCGTGTAACGAATTTAGCCCTTTGTAACAATGAACCCTGCGCACTGTGCATTTCCAGCTAGGTACGTAATATACAGGCAAATCTAATTTAAAGTTCCAAGAACAATTTGGAATATTATTCGCATTGATTTGTGCGCCAACAGATACAAACAATGTCATATTTACAACGATAATGATAAGATACCAAATTTATTAGTAATTAAATGGGTTAGATCTCGACTTTAGTGTAAAGACAGGCTTGCGACAGATCGTTTCTATATAATAATTATTTTGTGTTTCATTTAGATTCGATCTTAAATGCTAATTAAATAAGAATCTTGGAACAGGGAAGCCTCGTGCATTTACTTATACGCGTAATTAAGTTTTGATTTATATGCTATGGTCGGTGCCAAGCTTCTTACTAACGTACTATTCAGTACTTCAAAGAGGATGTTAATTCGTACATGATTACACAAAAACAACTTCCACTTTTGGTATCTGGATGTTGCCTCAATTCGTACAATTTAACCAACGCAGTTTACTTCATGAGACAAATAATATCCCTAAATAGTTGAGACCCGAATTTCTAAAACAAAAGGAAAGCAATTAACGGGGGTTGATTTAGATAAAACCGTTTTAGGTTTAATTTTCAAAACGTGTTTCAGGTGTTTTGAAATCCGAGATTTTCCAAGCATGGCATCATTGGCATGGGGAGAATTCCCTCAACATATCCCCCCAGGAAAGGAAAGTAAGCAACTAAATAATACATAGAAATTTAATATAATTCAACCTTTAATTTGAGATATATCTATGGATCAAATTCTGAATAAATCTTCCATTAATGAAAATAACAAGTATAAAGAGTAAAAATAATACAACAAAATAGTGCACTGATATATAAGGTGTTTTCTAAATTTACTATCCTTAAAATAATATCTTTACTATTTTATCGCTCAATCTTTTAGAAAAATATTTCTTAAAAATATTCAAAAATAACTCTCGCACAATCACCACATGTCACAATATCACACAGACCATGCACAAGTCTATGAGAAAGAGGGAGGGATATAAACCCTCCATCGTTCAGCAAGTTGTGAACATGCAAGTTGTGGACAGGGAACAGCTTGCTAATGCAAGTTGTATTCCCTTAAAAAAAACAATTTTAGAATATTTGTGATGGTATCGTCTTACAATTCTCCCGTTGTCGACTACATGGGGTTTATTGTTATTCCGGTAGATGATCAACAAAACTCTTCAAAGCTTTTTTGCTTTTTGGCAACTTCACCAACTCAAAAGTTTTATTCACATGCAATGACTTCATCTCATCTTGCATGACTTTAACTCATTTCATCTTATGTTCAACTATCATAACCTCTTGAAAATTCTCAGGTTCTCCCCCATCTGTAAGTAACACATGCTGATCATTGGAGTATCTAGTAAAGGCTTGTCTTAGTCACGTAAATCTCCTTGTTAGAATATGAGTAGTCTATAGTGTTGGAGGTTCATTATGAACATGATCTTCATCAGAATCTTCATTTCATTGATTTTGAATGGGAGCATCATCATCAGCTATGTTCAACTGGCAATTTTCAACTTCATCCCCAAATTGTCTTAACACTGTTTTTGGGGGAATTAACTTTAAGTTTACTAGGTCACCATCAGTTCTTGGAACATCCTTTTTTACTTTGTCAAGATCTTCAATGGTTTCATCTTAAACAAATATAGCATCACGGCTCTGAATTAACTTCTTATGGACTGGATCATAAAACTGATATCCGAATTGATCTTCACCGTAACCAATAAATATACATTGGCGAGTTTTAACATCAAGCTGGGATCTCTCATCTTTAAGGATTTGGACATAAGCTTTGCAGCTGAATAACTTTAGATGATCATAAAAAGCATCCTTTCCTAAGTATACTTTCTTTGGAACATCATATTGTAAAGGGATGCAAAGTGAACGATTTAATACATGTACTGCTGTGAATAAAGTTTTATCCCAAAATGTCTTACGCAACTTTGCATGTGCAAGTTTGTATGTAACTCTCTTCATCAAG
Organism: Erythroxylum cassinoides; assembly: GCA_027478405.1. NCBI lineage: Eukaryota > Viridiplantae > Streptophyta > Magnoliopsida > Malpighiales > Erythroxylaceae > Erythroxylum > Erythroxylum cassinoides. The sequence continues at coordinate 9,473,586 of JANIPM010000232.1, forward strand.
GTCTTGTTCATCCTCTCAACTAAGCTATTCAATTGTCGTGTCTTAGGAGGAGTAGTCTGATGTCGAATACCATGCTCTTTGTAATAAACGTCAAATGGTCCAATGTATTCTTCACCGTTGTCTGTTCGGATGCATTTTAACTTCTTCCTAGTTTGTCTTTCAATTGAGGCATGGAATTGCTTGAAAACATGGATCACTTGATCTTTAGTCTTCATGGTGTAAACCCACCTCTTCCTTGAATAGTCATCAATGAAAGTCACAAAGTATTGAGCACCACCTAGTGACTTTGACATTAGCCTACATAAATTCGAGTGTACAAAATCTAACACATTCTTCATTTTGGAAGGAAGGAAACTTTTGAAAGCGACTCTATTTTGTTTTCTTACTAAACAATCAACACACTTCTTTAAATGTTTCTAATTAATTCCAAATAATGCATTCTTTTTCACAAATTGAGTCATTCCCTTCCCGCTCATATGATCGAGTCTCTTGTGCCACAATTCAATTGCACCATCTTTCTCCACTAGATTCACAACATCATTGGAGAGCTCTACCTGCATCATGTATAACTTTGAGCACTTCTTACCTTTGGCGATTACCAATGAGCCTTTAGTAAGTTTCTATTTGTCATTTTTTAAAGTATTGCAAAAACCTTTATCATCAAGTGTGCCAACAGAGATTAGATTTAGGCAAAGATTAGAAACATGTCTGACACCTTTCAGAGTCAATCTCATGTCATTTTCTATCTCCAAGTAAATATCACCTTTTTTAGTGATTTTGCCCAAATCGCTATTTCCCATTGTTACGAAGAGTTATTTATGTGATGTGGCATGAATAGTGGCACCACTGTGACCTCTCTAGTTGAACTCACTTGATGTGCTATTTACAGCATTATCATATGAGATGATGTGAAAGTCATTAATGTTGGTAGTCGTTGATGCGTGTTCATCATCACTGTTATAGTCTTTCTTGACTTTTTTACCTTTGTTCTTTTCTTCTTTAAACTTCCGGTAGAACCTTTTAATATGGCCCTTCTTCTAGCTATGATGGTACTTATCATTTGTATATTTATTCGATCTTCCTCTACTTTTATCTCTAGAATTTGGACCTTTAAATTTGCTCCTCCCTCTGGTACCTGTGACCAGAGCTTCTGACTATATTGAAGAGACCAAACTCTGTGATCTTCGTCTCATCTCTTCATTCAAAGTTCCACTTTTTATAGATTCCATGTTAACAACATCGTCAATTGTAAAATTGGTAATTGAAATCTTCAAAGTCTCCCAAGACTTTGGTAAGAAGGTAAGCAAGAAAAGGGCAAGCAATTTATCATCTAACTTTATGCACATTCCTAATAATTAATCCACGATCCATTGAAATTCATTCAAGTGATCTAATACAGAGGTACCTTCTTGATATTTTATCTGCACTAATTTTGTCAGATAAAATAATTTATTGTTACTAAAATTTGAGGCATACAACTCCTCGAACTTCTTCCACAACATCTGTGCTTGAGTCTCGTTGTAGATATGGTTATACACATTATCTTGACAAAGTGCTGAATAAAATCACATACCTGCTCATGCTCGAACTCCTTGTCCGATTCTTATCTAATTTATTTTCAAGTTTTGTTATGGTAAACATCGGTGAATACACTTTTGTGACAAACAAAAGATCTTTTATCTTGTTCTTCCTTGTTTGATAGTTGAAGCTATTGAGGCTAATTACCTTGCTTATTTTTACCTCCATCTTTGATGAAAAAACCTTTTAACACAAAATCGAACCTTGCTTTAAATAGTACCCATATGTATGAATAATATGGTATATATGAATAGTATCATATAATACATATGAATAAATCTAGTTGCTAGCTACAATGACTGCTACAGTGTTAATTCAAAAATAAATGCATAAATAGTTGCCACCTTTCTTGGTTACTATTTTACTATTCACCAATTGTGTTCACCTAAAATCCAAACAGATTGCGCCAAAAAATTCATTGTAATTTTCTTACTAGCTCTGATACCACTTGTTGAAAAAAATTAACGAATTATATCTTACAAGTAAAATAAGCAAATTTTATATGGTTCACTCTTTAATTTAGGTTACATCTACGGGTCAAATTTCTCAAGTTATTCTCATTTTTCAATTTAGGCTAATTTAGGTTTTAAGTTTAAATCAAGTTATTCTCATTTTTTATTGAATTTTTCGTATGTTGTATTTATTAATAAATTTATGATATATTGCATGTAAGCTTGTAAGGTTGTATATATATCTATATTCAATTTTATAGATTTAACAACAACAAGTGGGTTAAATTGAATTAAAAGTTCAAATTAGTTTCTTTAGCAATTTACACTATCAATTAAATCTCCGGCGCCATTTAACACTGTAAATGTATAAGGAAAATGGATCTACCTTCCATTTCAATACTTTAAATCCATAGTTAAACAAGTATCACACGTATATAGACAAAGACGGCGGGCTTAAGTAAATGAAACATGGAAGCAAGGTTAGGTCACAAGTTGATGACCCCAAGAACAAGTTTAAGAAATCTTAAGCAGTCTTAAATAGACGATAATTTCGTCTTTTTGACTCCAGCATAAACTATCGTACATTTCCCTCTCTGTTCACTTATGTACGCTTGTCTTGTTCCTATATAATCTTGTGTACGCTCTCATTCACATTCCCCTACCTCACAGAACACCAAGCCTAAGCGTCCATTTAGAGAGTCATCACCAACATAGAGCTTCATCCAAACTCACACACACACAAGGATACTTTTCGCAGAAAATGGGCAATAGTTTAAGGTGTTGTTTGGCCTGTGTTCTTCCATGCGGAGCCTTAGACTTGATCCGTATAGTTCACTTAAACGGCTACGTGGAAGAGATGACACGGCCTGTCACCGCCGGAGAGATTCTTAAAGATAACCCAAATCACGTTCTAAGCAAACCATGTTCACAAGGCGTCGTTCGGAGAATTCTGATCCTCTCTCCGGAATCCGAGCTCAAAAGGGGCAGCATTTACTTCTTGATCCCGGCGTCTTCCGTACCGAGTGACAAGAAAAAGTCCGGTAATATCAGCCACGAGACCAATAAAAAGTCTTCCGTGAGGAGCAAGAAATGCTATGGCGACGTTGCCTCGGATTCTGATCGTTATCTGAAGGAGGTAGTAAGCTCCTGTAAACATACCTCACGTCGTGAGCGCCGTACTGGTCGCAGTGGAGTATGGCGGCCTCATCTTCAGAGCATCTCTGAAGACTAACCGACCGGCCTTTTTTCATTTCCCCGGAGACCGGAGTAGCCAAAGTTGGTACTTTTTTTTTTTTTCCTCACCCGAGGTTGGCTATGTGGATAAAATTTCCCTTTCTTTTCTTGCTTCGATCTGCATTTAATAATTGCAGATACGAACTCGATATTGCTCGGTCGATCTGTTTTCTAACGAGAAAGTTCGTTTTTTTTGACAATAGAAAGAAAGTATTGTCTCCACCCAAATGGAATCCGTATTTATACAGAGCTTCAAGTTGGCTGTAAGTAAATACATTTCTTTCTATTCGTCGGTGGAAATGACTGAACTCGGTGGTTGTTTAACGAAAGTACAAATTAATTCTCTTACGCATTTGTTTTCTTTTTCATGTATGTATGATGTAAATTTTCGATAACACAAAACAGCCTATCAACACCAACTAGACTGATTCTCCTCTTTTTCTCTCTCAAGCTTGAAGTTTGATACTTCAACTTCACTTCCCATTTCTTGATTTCCACATTTAGTTTAATTTCGTCGGGATAAAAAAGAATTTACAAAATTCAAGAAAGAATCAGTTGACTTTTTATGATTAAACAATAAAAGTAAGCCAGGATGGCAAAATCCGCATACTCCAATCCGATTAAATTGTAATCAAATAATTTTTCAATTAATTGAGTTTAAAGTTTAGTTTTATAAAAAAATTCGATTAAAATAATATTATTTTATTTATAATATGATAAGAATTTGAATTATATTAATTACATCATATCATGTTTAATTGATGTGATTTAAATTTGATTAGTGGTAAATTTATATGTCGTTTGATTGGTTATGATTTTTACTGTTATTAATAAATAGTGAACCTGAGACATGTTTGGAATTAATTAGAAAATTATTTTTGATACATCCTTTTTTCATTTTAATGAAATTGATCAAATGTCGCAAAAATTAATCAATCATTTTCCTTTTTGTTAATAGGATCCATCACAAGGGTTCAGAACTTGAAATCATTCTGAATATAACCCCTTAGGTCCTCAATTGACCAATGATTAGTGATTAGCTGTTTTCATTTATATTCTACTTATGAGATGATTAATTCAGGGTCAGTAGTTTCCGATGACGACGAATCACTTCAATTATTATAATTACTCTTTGGTTGTCATTAATTGTAAACAAATCTGTTTTGTGTGTCCAGTTCTAGTGAATAAGTATTAACTAACACAAGCATATACATAGTAGGGTTAGTAGACCTCGTAATTTAGTGAACAAAAAACTTACGAAATGTTATATAACATTCCATAAAATCTAAATTAATTTAAACCATTACGTTTTCCGATAGAAATAAAGCTATTCATTATAGGGTTTAATTACAATAACGGAGGCATTTTGGTAGGGTACATGGACAACCTGTTCTGCTACTTGGAGGGGAGACCGATTGTAGTATTATTTCAGTTAGATATGCAAAACTTAAGCACCGCCGCATCTAAAGGTAAAGGTAATGATAGCACGCATTAACACGTAAATTGATTATTAAGTACTTTTTGAAGCCCATAGATTCTCTCTTACGGTTAATGATTGTTGGTTTACTAGCATTATCTTTTCAATTAAGCTAGAGTTAACGTTGAGGCATCAAGGTAGGGAAGAAGATTAACTTATAAAAAGGCTTTTGTTGACACTTTGGCTTGAAATGAATGCGTACGGCACTAGAAACTTGTATCGAAATCAGGACATTTTCTTTTTTCAAAAGCATTGGGACTTCAATGGGAATTTAGTCTCTTTTCTAAATGAAATGCAAGTGGTTAGGTTATTCCCATAATTCAGGTCCATATAATAAAACAATAGCTTCTATTATACCCATACTTCTAAATCCTTGTGAGCTTTGCATATGTTTAGAAACAACTTTACATATGAAACAAGAGCAAAAGAATCATATTCTCAAACATATATTGTTTTATTGCATGTACAGAATATTGTTTATTTTAACTATTACCAACATCCAAAATGTTCGATAAAATTGAAATATCAAGCATAAAGCAACTATATATAGAGAAAATAAAATATAAGTTGGTACAATGATTAACTCATTGAAAATGAACCAATATTCATACAACATTTACTATAACAAGGAAACTATCCAGCTGGGTAAGTTTAAGATTATTAGTTGATCCAAGTCACTTGGTAAATGGGCGGAATGTACAACATGAATCTTAGAATTATTAATTAATTCATTATTTTGGTAGCATAAATCTAGAAGATATTGCAATGGTGACAACTCCACGCTACTAAAAAAATAAATGGCAAACTCTTACCTGGCACGATCATTTTAGAGGCTGCCACTGCTGCATGGGATAACCCACTCCTCACATGTATTCTCTCTTCTCCGTCTCCCATAAGTGTATATTATCTGTTCCACAATAAAAAAAAAATAGTACACATCCATCTCTCGGTGTCTCCGCCGTTCCTTATTAAGCTCATATGCCCCTTCACATTAGTTCTAGTTCTATGATCATTTTTAAACTCAGTTTTGGCAATTTCTTAGATTATAGTAACCTAGTAATCACTCTTACATGTGTTTCCACCGATCACTGCTTATTAATATCTGACAAAGAATATAATATGTACTCTTTTTCACTTTTACACATGATTGATGCAGTTTATTAAGGGGTTGATTTATATACCGTTGTGCATGTAATAGGACTCAAACAAGTGGTGGTCTCCGAAGTATTGAAGTTTCTTTTTTAAAAAATCAGTTCAGCCCATATCTGGATATAGTGTAAATGATCTATCATGTAACTTTGATGGATGATTATTGTTAAGTGTATAGATACTGATGCTTTATATTAGTTGGAGTTTGGAGATCCCGTGGACTTGGCATCGAGCCTTGTGTAACGGTAGATGAGGATCACGATGATGAGTTTAAGGGCTAAGTCCGTGGAAGCAAATGGATGAATCTCTCTAGTCTCTAGATTGGAGACATCCCCTCGTTTACTAACATGATTTAGCCATTAATACTGTCAATCTTATTTGTCAAATGGAGTCTTAATGTTCTCAAATCACAGAATTCCATAAAACTTGGGATATAGGTATTTTAATTTGTTCTTTTTTTAGTAGGAAGCCATTTCCTCTAATTTATACGCAACTTGATTAATGCACTTCTTCAAATCAGGTAAAAATAAGAGGTTTTTTTAACTAAAAAAATTAAAATCATAAAATTGTGTGCAAAGTAAAGGTATTTAATTAACCTTTAGTCAAATATCGTTCACGAATTCAATTTATTCGCTCCAAGTTATGAACATCTTAATTTGTTTTTTTAAGCTGACTTGTATATATGCATTTATTTGAGGTTTTTTTGCTCACAAGTTATTTACCAGAACAATACAATTCATAGAACTTTTCAAAATTTATATGACTTGAAGTAAATCACGATTCCTTGAATGCCTTAAAAAAAAAAGGAGATTCCAAAAAAAATTGCTTTTGATCAACATAATCTTAAATAAGAAACCATTGTTTTAGATATCAGTTCAAGTAAAGATCTTTTTTTTAAAACCCGCCTCAGATGATTAGATCACTGTCGACTTAAATTGCTAAGCTACATATTGGCCTCCATAGTTTAAAGAGCTTGCCCTGCTTACTTGCAGCACCGAACTCTGGAAACATGCCAAAGAGCTTGTTGTCTGAGGATATATGAAGTGGCTGATGGACAGATTAGCATCCCTTGATCCTTTTAGGGTGATGATGAATCCCGTACTTGCTTGGTTATAGTTTCTACTGTCGTTTCACCTCACTTCTATGTTTGACTTTGATGCGATTTTTTTAAAGATTTCTTTGAATTGTTTTTGGTCGGTGGGAATTCCCAAGTAATCATCAGTAGGGGATGAATTGAGTAGTAGGAAATATTAACCAAGTTCTTAATTTTGGAAACTTGTTTTTGTTAAGTTGTTAAGTTTTTAGCCAAATTCTAGTAATAAAGATCAAAATGTAAAGAATTGAGATACGATATTTTTATGCGAAAAACCTCCCTAACTCCATAGAAGGAAAAAGTTACAACCCTGTGAAATTTTCAAATGATTCTGTTAACTTGAGAGCCAAGTCAATAGTACATATGGATCCTAATATACCATCTACCCCCAACTATCGAAGAACAGCACTTACAGTTCTCAATGCCTTAACGCTGCGTTTAGTTGTTGTCTTCAATACACAGAAACGGAATGAGATGAAAATTTAGAGACGGAACAGAACAAAAATTGAAGACAGTGAGATATTTGGCTGTGATGGACAGAATAGAAAAAACTGTCTCCGTCTCGATGACAGAAATGTGTTTGGTTGTAGTGAACAAAATATAAAAATAGTATTAATGACGAAAATGCCCTTACAGTATAATATGATTGGAAATATGTAATTCATTGATTATTTTAAAACGAATGATTTGTATTAGTAAAAAAAGTTAACAAATAATAATAATAACAATAATAATAAGAAATTAATTTCGCATAATAAAAAAATAATAATGATAGAAGAAGAAGAGGAAGAAAATTATTAATAATAAGGAATTTAATAATCACAAGGTTTCGGATTAGT
>JANIPM010000232.1:9519919-9529979 GCA_027478405.1 Erythroxylum cassinoides
AGAATGAAATATAATATTCTTTTTTCGTTTAAGACAAGAGTTTATAATGAAATACAGGAAAGAGGAAGGTTTCTTATTATAATTCATTTTATCCTAAATAATAAAAATAAAAAATCTTATATTAAAAATATTTATAATAAAATATAAAATAATAAATAACTTTACAATATATTACATTATAAACTCTTCATTCAAATAATATTTTACTATATTATATTATAAACCCTTCTATTCCTCCAAAACAACAATTTTCTAATATTACCTCCTTTTATATTTAATTATATTATAAATTATTCTATTTCATTTCATTCTATTAAAAATTTTATTTTCAACCAAACAAAGCCAAAGAGGTCAGAAGCTAGGGAATGAATTATGAGCTAAAAGGTGAAATGGGATGTTTCAAACTGAAATTCATTTTTTCCCAATAAATATGCATGTAATTCTGTACATTATGATTACAAAAGATTGTGGCCAACCCTAGTTTGAAAAGATCAAACAAATAACAATAAAGCAGACAATAATGTTATTTGTCATGCGGTATTTACTAGTGGAAGCTTAAGATAAAGACAAATATGGAGAAAATGCTCGGGATTCTTCAAGTTGTTCACGATCCAGGAGAATGGTATCTCCAATTTTGGCTCAATACCTTGGATGCGGACAAGTTTGATTTCAGCATCACCACCTTTTCGGCAGGACTCAGCAATTTGACATGATGTTTCTTTCTCCTCTTTTGCTTTTCTCAAGCTAATCGAGTCTTCTCCTGGAGCATTCTGTTTATTCTCCTCATCCTCGAGACCACATGGTTCCTCATTTAACATGGAATTTCCGTTAAAAAATTCTGGTAGAAGAGTTTTAAGTGCATCAAGCAAGGTGAAGCATCTACCTGCAGCACAAGCTCAGTGTATTATTTAAAACTGACGTTAAAACAGCACAGCGACTCATGAAAACTGGCTCATGGTTGTGCTCTCCTCTTAGGGATTTTATAAGCTTCTAAATCTTACATGTCTTGAAACGCCCGTTGTAAGGATGATCACATTAATAGACAACTGTACCGTAACCTACTAATCATGGAATCCGTATATGCCTGTATATTACATCTACATAAGATGGGGGACTTTTCCATTGAATTTGAAAAAAGAACAAAAAAAAAGGGGCAAAAGTCGAGCTAAATCTTTTTGTAATAGTGAAACAGTTTGCAAACTCCTCACGGTAAAGTTCATGAAAGTATTACTAACCTTCTTCTTTTAAAAACTCAACAGGGCGGTTTACATAAGAGATTTTGTCCCAACTGTCAATATTAGGTACATCTTCCAAATCCTCAAAATCTGTGCTCACCGTCCAAATATATAATCGCACAGGAACTTTACCTGACACCATGTGGAAAAGTGAACTTTAATACAGTGCAAAAAGAAGATATTTTTATTTCCATAACCAAATTCTGAAAATTAGTCCCAAATGGCATTTTTCTGCTCCATATAAAATGAAGAAAAGTCAATATTAATTCATATCTTTATCTAAAATACTGGCGTTTAATACCATGGTATATATATCCTTGCAAATTCAAATATGAAGACGGCAAGCAGTGAATTGTTAACTACTACCATGAAACAGTAAAGCTCTCAAACAGTTGCATCCAACAGTTGTTGCAAGCTTCAAAATGGAGGTTGAAATTCAAAATCAGGCAAGAGCACTACAGCAAATATTCTTTATGCATTGTTTGAACTTAACATTAAGATAGTAACCCAAGTTTTTTGACCAAATATTCTGCCGCAGAGTATTCCATTCCATTTCAAAACTTTCAAGATATGAGCTTCAAAAACATATCTTCTTGGAGTATATCATTCATATAGACCTTCATTTTAATCTAATATAATTCTTATCCATAACTCTTTCATTACGTATAAGTTTGCTCACCTGCTTTAACTTGTCCAGCTACATCTACCTCACTGGTTTTGGGGGATTTTGGTTTGCATAAATCCAGGTCCAAAGTATATTCATCCTCTACTGTTCCAAGCCTAAGCTTTGAAGATGCACGTAGGTAAGCTTCTAAACTACCTGACAAAAAGCAAGACTTAAAGTTCAGAAATGAACAAGTTTAAGAAGCCACTAAATTGCAAATATGGATAACTGAGCCTATGAGGTTGAACAGGCTCAAGGAAAAAGATGGTGCAACAAGAAAAGGGTATATTACATCACAAAATTATACAGGCACTACCATGAAATAAAGGATTGATGGGTGAGGAAGTTCATAATGCTGCATTTGTGATTGATCCAAACACCTGACCGGCAATAGCAAGAAGGATTATGGCATCTTCAGTCCACTTTGTTGGAATAAAGTTAACAAATGTGACATACCACATGGGAGGTGGGTGTCAAATCCTATATCGGAAAGGATAGGAAAAGGTGGAAGCCCTTATAAGCTTATGGAAAAGACTACTAATCAACTGCCTAACTAACTATTTTCGGGCCTATAGTTCTCTTAAACCCAAATGGAAGTTGTTATTGGGCCAAATTGAAAGAGGGAAGTGGATGTTAAATCTCATATCGAAGAGGAAAGAAAGGTGGAATCCTGTATAAACCTACTGAAAAGACTACTAAATCAACTACTTAACTAGCTACTTTCAGACCTGTAGTTCTCTTAAACCCCGAAAGAAAATTGATGTTGGATCAATCTGGACTTGGGGTGCTACAACACATTATGCGTAATCAAATACATATGGTAAACTTATTCATATCAATTCAAATCAATGAGAAAACATACCATTCATTACGGAACGCCATAATTCCAACTGATCAGATTGAGACATGTGCATGACATTCTTGCAATTTCCATTAATTATATAATCTGCCTGGAGACATGTTTGGGTAATTCTTAGAAAAGGAAATAATGAAACATAAACTTTGCACTGAAGAGTAATCTTGTGGAATAAAAAAGGAATACAGAGATAATAAATAAAAAAGGAACACAGAGATGTACTGATACAAAATGCATCCCATATTAACAATCCATAAAACCACATGATCATTGGAAAATGCATATATCCTTCCAGAGTTTATAACTTTTTATCTTCTACTTTGAAATATCAATGTTAGAGCTGAAGCCATGCTAGATTTCCTATACTTCATGTCAACATATACAGACATTTTGTCTAATTGTCAAGAAATGCCAAGAAGTCTCTGCTTATTTGTCCTGTGAATGATCATGAATGGAAAAGAAAGTAAGAACAAAGAAGAATTATGGTTAGCTCTGTGAAGACAGAAATGAAAATATTCCTGGACATCAGATAGGAAAAGATGATAAGGGTTACTTGGATTTTGCTTCTATTAATAACTAATACTAAGTGTGTTAAAGAAAACTAATGCAACACAAGAAAAAATCCAATTCTCCACCATGACACTGGATAGTCTCTCTAAATTGATGAAGGCTTAATGAAAAAATTAAAATTTGCTCAAGCCGTTACTTGTGAATGCAAACCCAGAGCTGCTAGCTTCATTAGAGCTTTTCCAATCCCAGATGCTTTCACAGTAACTACTGGACCAATTCTAACCAAGTCTATGAACACCCACATAATTCAAAACTAAAAACAATATCTCTTTAAATTATCCCAATATTTTATGGATTAGATAGCAGATATGAGAAGTATATTAAAGTCAATATAATCCATAAAGCCTTAACAAAACAGTAAAGGTTGTACACTGGTAGTGCACTAACCTCTTTCAACGAATTGATGAAGTTCCACTTCACAGAGTCCTCACCTTCATAAGGCATCAATAAATTGTTAGGATACCCTCTAAAATGTACCTGCAAAAGGTTGAATGTGAAGTTTAAGCGCTTAGAACTTGACAATTACGAAAAGACTAAGTTGCACTAGAACCTGAACCACTGTGGGGTTCATAATGAAATTCCAAAAGGAGAAGGCGAAATAGAGAAAATTTGAAAGGAGGAAACAAATACCGTTAAATTCCAGGGCCTCTCAGGTTCAGGACAGAGAAGATCAAAAAGCACACCAGTAGGTACATACCATTTGAGGGGCAATCCCTTGTAATCAAACCATGGAGTGTCTACACCTGGTGGAAGAGCCGAAGCGAAATGGGGCTTTACAAGAGGAAGTAGCAGCGGCAGGTACCCTATCCTCGGGGCTAACACAAGGGCCGGCGCCGGCGCCGGCATCGTCGTGACCTCCGACTCGTGGAGGTGGATCTGCAGCGGAATTGCCCCCTCCCACACGTAACTTTGCCCTTTCATCTTCCCAATTCCGATGCAATTCAACTAATCAATGGCTAAGGTGCTTCTCCTAACAGACAAGACTTGACCTTCGGCTGAATAACTCACCAATCTTATTATAATGTAGGTAAAAGAAGTCGACTCCAGTTCCAGTTCCTCCTGTTTTCTATTTTATGACGATTAAATTTAATATAAATTAATAATTTAATTACATCAATTATCTTTTCAAAAGCATCCACAGAAAATATTTCTTTAAAAATTAAAATATCAAAATTCTTACCTTTTTCCTTAATTTTGATTCCTTAAATAATAATGTATGGAAATAAGCAACCACTTTATGTAGTTATTCACAAGGAACAAAAATAATTTTAGCTTAAAATGTTTAACAAATAAACAAAAATATTTTTGGTTTTCGTATAAATAATTCCATTGACGAGTGTTTAATTATGTCCTAGTAATCACTGTTTTATTTATCATTACATTATTATTATTCATGGAAAGCAATCGATTAATATATAATAACTATTTGCGGGTGTTATTTTTTTTTTTGGAAAAAAATGTACAGGTGCAGCCTAATAGTTGCTTCCAGGGCAAAACTAACAACTAGTTAATGATTTCCAGGGGACAACTGAACAGATCCAAAAGCAACTGTCCAAATCTATGTTCTAAGAAATATAGCAACCTGTGTAGATAACTGCATGTATATTTAAAAAAAAATTAAAGGAAATTTACAACAAACATGTAGAAAAAAGATCCATAACAGCCATGACTAGTAGCTTTCATGGACTTGAACTGCGAAGATTGTTGCCAAGGAAGTTTTTTTTCCCAAAATCTACATGGATACGGTACAGAAAACTAAAACTAACTCTTCAACCATCATCTCCTAAGTGATGTTTCAGATGGAAAATTAGTTTTCAGCTATTTCTTGGCATAACTGATAGCCATTGGATTTTGAGGAGTAATTTTGAAACCCTGAAGGGCTTGCATTGCCATGGAGGACTGCACATCATCTTCAAATTCTACAAATGCAATACCAGGCTTTGCTTCAATCATTCGAACTTCTCTAAAGCCAGGATATTGTTGGAAGAGCACTTGCAACATCATGCTAGTAGTTTCATGGGGCAAATTCTGTATAAACAGTATATTGTTTGGCGGAACTGACTCTTGTGGACCCTGATTTGCATGGCGGAAAGAACTCTGCAGATGAAACAAATGCTCAGTTGATATAAGCAGCAATTGATAACCAGATTACTGGGAATACATGCTTGGATTCTTTTGAATCCTTAATTTCCCAAGACAGCAGGTTAAATCATGCCGAAAATTCTAATAATACATGTCAAGTGTCATTTGGAGCATTATATGATACAATGAATAATCTTGGATGACATGACCAATTGACAAGTCCACGAGGAATAAAAGAGAGCAAATTCAAGAAAATTGTCCAACTTACTGGCGCGCCATTTCTCTCAGTAGTTGCACCATTAGCTGTTGCCGATTGCTGTCTTTCTTCTGCATATTTCTTTCTTTCCGCTGAAAATGTAAAAACACGTGTAAACCATTGTGCCAAAATACCAAGAAGCTAAATCATCTGAAGGAACAAAGTCATTTTATCCTCTATGGTGGTGAGTAGTTGTCAGAACCAGAGGTTGTAACAGTAAAGTTCCTTTACATATAACAACGGACTGCCCAATAATTTCTCTATTACATTCCCTATTCTGTCAACATTTATGATAGTAGATCCATGGACTAGATCGCTAGACTTAAGCGAGTATTAATTATTTTCATTTGGTTTATTAGCCTTGTAGTATAGCAAACTGAAACTACAATTCTTAGTTCATCAATATTGTTAAAACATAATGCTTGATATGGAAACTCTAAGTGCAACACTAAATTTAATCACATGATGGGCTTGTTTCCTGCACCCATATAAAGCACTCGAAGCAACTGTCAGGAAATGGATTGTCAAATAACAATGTTAAAACAAGATCATCCACCATGATGGTGTTTGCAACTCTACTCATTAGCCCTTTCCAGAAAGAATTCATAAACTGAATACCTATATTCAAGTTCTATTTAGAGTTCCATTAGTAGCTTAGATCTGCAAAACTTACACAAACAATTCATGAAGCACTTTAATTTTCTACAACAAAACAAAACAGGCAAATTCATCCATTCTAAGATTTATGAACTTTAATCTTGCAAATAAATCCTAATTAATGACTATTCACCTTTCTCTTCTTGTTTCCTCTTCTTCTTTGCATTGGGATCATATATTCCTTCCAACTCTGCAAGGCAATCAGACTTTGTTTTGGCATACTGGATCCGCTGTAAAGACAAAATATGCAAGAAGAAAATTAAACAAGAAATGCAGTAAGATCCCAATAGATGCATGGTTAATGAGCATATAGAGCTAGAATGACATTCATTAAGACTTCATTATTTTAGGTAAAGCCTATCAGATGTCTTTTATGTAAATTAAAAGAACATAGTTCTCTGTGCTCTTTTAGGACACCGTTGTACCACTATTCTATTATACTCTTTAACATACAATAGTTTATGCAGGTCATCGATAACTTTCCTTCTCTTGCTTTATCAACCTTTTAAAAAGACAGGAAGACAATTTGTACTTTATTTCTTATCCATTTCCATGGGAATATGATGATATTTGAGCATCAACATGGTACAAAATTTTCAAACATAAAAGCGCAGGTTGCATGCTGCTATACTTAAGTTTCTACTGCCATCTACCAACTGTATTTTAATTTGTATAGAAAAATAAAATTGTGCACAATAAACAGAACAAACTTCAATTTTTGGTTAAAGGAAAGTTGCAAACTATGTCTAAGGAATTTGGAGACCCATGAATCACGTAAGTCCACCAATGAGATAGGAAACCAGAAAATGGGAGCTACCTGTTGTGAAATACATGTAACCAGAGCACATACTTGAAAACAATAAATAAGTGATTAAATGGAGCTGATATGTACCATAGGTTTGTCATAAAAGGGAAAGCCCTGCATTTGTCTCACAGCATTACTGGCAGCCGTCAATTCACTAAAACAAACCCATGCTTGCCCTCGAAGCTTTGGAGTCTTCAAAGCAACAACATCCAGAATCCTTCCATATTGAGAGAACAAACAATAAAGGGATCTCTTCAATTCTGCCAATGATAACAATAGACAGTGCAGCGTGTCACCAGTCATGCTAGATGCTCATGAATGTAAAGGAAATCAAAAGATGTACAAAAGTAACAGAGTCGTAAAATTCCCATTTCTCCATAACATCAACCGAAAATACCCAACCAAACGATTTCCATAAAACGAAAGGAATTATATGAAACGAAGCAATGGGATTGAAAAGTGTTTTCTCAAAAAAAAAAATCCAAACCCAGATAACAACTACGGAAAATATAATTACAGAGCGAGTGCAAACAGTGTTAACTAAAAGCACGAGAATTAGGGTTAAGTGGGCATAGAGTAAATGTAGTGTATTCGCGAGAAACAAAGAGAATTGCAGGAAAAGAAACCTTCTTTCTTGATCTTCTCGTTGATGTTCTTAATGTAGATGGTTTGGTTTGGAGGAATATCACCTGTTAACATCATCCTTTGTTCTGCCGCTGAACACTCGCGCAGAGACAGCAGTAGCCAAAGACTCTTTAGTTTCGCCGGTAAAAGAGACGCTGTGCGACTTATCTTCTGCAACGGATCGTAGCCCTAAATATACAATATTGAGCTTCTGGACCCGACAAGCAGTTTGTAGGCCCAAACCTTACCATCCTTTAAGTCCATCGTTATCAGTATCAACTGAGAGTTGGATTCGTATTTGATTATTTTGATATTCATTTTACACTCCTCCTATTTTACACTAGTTATTATTTAATTCTTTATTATTAA
This sequence comes from Erythroxylum cassinoides, assembly GCA_027478405.1. Taxonomy (NCBI): domain Eukaryota; kingdom Viridiplantae; phylum Streptophyta; class Magnoliopsida; order Malpighiales; family Erythroxylaceae; genus Erythroxylum; species Erythroxylum cassinoides. The sequence continues at coordinate 9,528,038 of JANIPM010000232.1, forward strand.
ATTTTTAAAAATTTAATTTCAATCGTAAGAAGTTTTTAATTAAAAAAAAAGTTATTTAAAACATATATCTTTACAAACCTATTAAAATATTTTAAAATCAAAATTATTATCTACCAAAATCACCCAATATTAATAATGAAGGCAACACAAAAAAGAAGAATGAAGGATTTTGTTGGTGCTTTCTCTCGTAAACGAAACGTCTACTACAGCTTTTAATGTTTTTGGTTCAGTTCATTGCATTGAATCAACCAGATACCATACCATAGTTGGCTAACTGTTTTCAATCTTTATCTCCAAACTTTTTGGATCAAGCCAAATCTGTCCCTAACGGATTTGCACAAAACAATCTTATCGCCTAAAGTGCAAAAAAGGCATGAGTTCCTGATAATTTCTTCCTTCTTTCTCTTATCCAATAGTATAAACAGATACAGGAGAGCACTCATTAGTAGTCTAGCCATTAAGAAGAGCCAACCCAGTTTTCTTAAGTGGTATGTGAAACTACAAGGTAAAGAGGATATTTTGTGTTGGTTGGTTCAGAAAACCCTATATCATAAAACTTAAAGCTTTCTCCATCTGCAGCTATCTTATCAAATATGCTTGATCTAGTAGTAGTCCCAGAGAAAACACTCCCAGCAATTCATTTTATAAGCAAGGAATCCTCGTCCAGCCAACTAAAAAGGTTGCAACTTCAGAACCCGATCTAAGTATACATATTCTGTATACATAGTTTGATAAATGAGAATTTGCTCAACATATCCTGACCCTAATTCAATAAGTCATTAGTTTCGGTACGTCAATGCCCTTGTTCATAATTCTTGTTTGTCAATAGGTTGGAAGGAAAAGTAGCAATCGTAACGGGTGGTGCCGGAGGGATAGGAGAAGCCATAGTGAGGCTCTTTGAGAAGCATGGAGCTAAGATAGTCATCGCAGATATCGACGACGCCACTGGTACCCATTTAGCCAATTCACTTTCATCTTCGACCATCTTTTTACGCTGCGACGTAAGTTCAGAAATGGACATACAAAACTTGATCAACTTCACGGTTTCTCGTTATGGCCAGGTCGATATTCTTGTAAATAATGCCGGGATTCTTGGGAACCAAACAAAACACAAAAGCATTGTCGATTTCGACGCCAACGAGTTTGACAAGATCATGGGAATCAACGTTAGAGGAGCTGCACTTGGCATGAAACATGCGGCAAAAGTTATGGTGCCACGAAGAAGTGGTTGCATTATCTCCACAGCTAGTGTAGCAGGTGTAATGGGAGGACTTGGACCTCATGCCTACGCAGCTTCCAAGCACGCCATTGTTGGTTTGACAAAGAATGCAGCTTGTGAGTTGGGCAGTTATGGGATTAGAGTTAACTGCGTGTCTCCTTTTGGGGTCGCAACGTCCATGCTTATTAATGCTTGGAGGGGTTGTGATGATCAGGGAGAAGATGAGGAGGAGGAGGAGGTAGAGAAAGTGGAGCAAAGGGTGAGGAGCTTAGCTAATCTCAAGGGCGTGACCTTGAAAACTGAAGACATTGCTCAGGCTGTTTTGTACCTTGCTAGCGATGAATCCAAGTACGTTAGCGGTCATAACCTTGTTGTGGATGGTGGTTTCACTACCTCCAAAAATTGTATAGATCTCTAGACAGCGGCTGACAACTCAATTGCGTATAAAAAGAAAATATTCATATATAATAGATTTTATTTTATGTCTTTATTTAACTTTTAAGCTTATCATTGTAAGCTTATAATACGAAAGCACAATTTGCAATCGCGGATTGCAAAAATTACCGTTGATAAAATTTTCAAAATATATTGCTTGATTTTAAATCTTTAAAATTTTGTATATAGTAATAATGAATTAAGTATAATACAACTTCAAAATTTAGTAAAGTTTGAATATTATTAAGAAATTCAATTAACTTATTAATTAATAACTATTATCCTGTA
>JANIPM010000232.1:9569180-9579775 GCA_027478405.1 Erythroxylum cassinoides
ACCTTTTGAGGTGGGGAGGGGTTGCTGTGGTTGGGTTGGCTCATGTCGGGGATGGGGGCTGGACTTCAGTCGCTGTCATTTTGGTTTCTGATGGTCCATCATTACTTAGGGCCTGGGTCGGACGGTTGCGCATCTTGGCGGGGGATGGCAATTGCTCTGTGACATTGGTTGGAGGATGACTCACTGGGTGGGAGATGCGGGTTTCATAGCTCTTCAGGTTTGCGCGATCTCCCAGTAGCGTGGTGCTTGGGCTTCTCCTTCTCCGGTGGGGTGGAGGTTTGGCCCCTGCTCTGTTCCCCCGTCCTACTACCTGTTGGCTAGTTGGGTGTTCTTGTTGATGTGGGTAGGGCTCCTTCGTCGGCCTCGGGGTGATTGGTACATTGGTATCGTTCTCTGTGTTTATGGAGGTGGGTATGATGGGCGATAGGTTTCCTCGAAGGTCGACTTTTGATATGCTGTCATATTCTACCACTGGAGCGTTCATTTTTGTTACGCTTGAATCTGGGCGAAATTATCTGGGTGTCTTCTTTGCTAGGCTGATACGGTGTCGTTCTGTTGCCTGGGTTTGGCGTTTCTGGAGTGGTTACCTTATCCTACTTTCCGTTACTTTTCTGGACGCCGATGCTGGATTATTCTCATCAGGGGGGACCACACTGTCTGTAAGGTTTTCCTTGGTTCCTTTAGCATGCATATTCTGCTGAGTCTGGATGCTTTAAGAACCGTTTGATGGGGAGGGGATTGCATGGTTGGCTTGGTTTTCTTCTTTTTATGTTTTTATTTTGTGGTTGTGTTGGTGTCATATTTTCTGGTGGCGTTTTAACGCCTGGGAGGCTTCAGTTGCCTATGCTGCGGAACCCTCTTATGGATTTTAAAACGATGTCGTAGTTGCTTAGCCGATGACTTCCATACGGCATCGTGGAGATTGTGCTGTAGCTTCTAGACTTGTTACTTGGGCTAGCCTTTGCCGGATGGCCTCCTCTTCATTAGCCTCCCTTGCATTTGTGGACCATGGGTTGCGATCCTATGGCCTACCTTTGGGTTTCAGCTTGGGCCGGCTGCCTCATTGCAATGGCCTGTCTGTATTTTGGTTTTTTTTGGGTCGCCCATTGGGCTTTGTTGTATTGTTGCCATTCCTAGACGTGTTGGGCCTCATGATGTTTGGGCCTTATGATGTTTGGACCTTTTGTTCCTTTTGTTTTTATATTGGGTTTTCAGGTTTTGGGCAGGGCTTTGTCCTTCCTTGTAGATTGGGGTATGCCTCTGAGCACGTGTACATACCCATTTCTTTTGATAAATATTTACCGTTTATAAAAAAAAAAAGAAAAGAGGAACATGGTGATCCCGCCCAAACCCAACTTGCACGTCTTTAAACATTCACCCTTCTCATCAACCTCTTCGTAGACAGGCTCCATATCACCTCCTTTAGAGCAATACAATGCATGAGCTATTTAAATATTGACGCCATGTTTTACAAACTGAAATTTTAAGCGGAACAGCATTTTGCTACAATAATTCCGATTACATTCTTCAAGTAAGAGATCTAGAATTACCAACCGAAAAGATGATAAGAAAAACAAATACAATGGAATCTCAAAACAAGCGAGACAACTTAGGGCATGATATAACGGTAAGTTAAAAAATCATTCGGGGTTAACTACTCTGCAGTTCTTTCTAATCTCTCCAGCTGTGCCAGTGAGAGGATTCATGTTTCCCATTTTGATCATGGAAGCTGCAAAGTCATTGAAAAAATCACTAGGACGATTAATATACCTTAACACCAGATTATCGCTGGCACTGCCATCATTCTTAAACAGCTCTTGATCAGAATGGAGCAGACCCCTGCGTTGAACCAATTTCCTGAAGTATAGTGTGTCGAATAAAACTGAAGTTGAATCCAGTGGCTGTGTGTTGTTGTCACCTCCACTTGTTGGACAACTGCCCTGTAAACTTCTAGCGAACGCTACGTCTATGTTAGTGTCATTGTAAATTCTTGCCCGGAAAGTTGTACACCGAGCAAGTCCAATGGTATGTCCTCCAGAGAGAGCCACAAGGTCGGTGAGGTTAAGTCCGTGAGATTGGAAATTGGAAAGAAGCTCCGAGAAGTTGAAAAATGGAGGTGGAAGATTGGTGAGAGCGTCATTGAAGCTTGCGGTTCTTGCGTCTCTTCGGCCTAACGATACATTGTAGTTCAAGCCTCCCAACTGTAACAAATTAAAAACAGCTGGTTCAGTTCACTGAAGCATGAATCAAGAATAAGCTTGGAGAATGAGAAGAAGTTCTTACAATGGATACAGAGTCTCGAGCTGCAACAGCTAAGATGTCTGCACAGGACACCACACTACCGTTGCACGCTTCATCCACTGCTGATTTAATCGTGTCAACAACATCAAATCCTCTGAGTGAATTCAAATTGGGTATGGCTGTCTTCTCCCCCGTAAAGGTAGCATTGTCATCCAAAAGAACAGATCCATCACATCCCTGCCATTAACACTCAATGTATGAAGCCACAAACATCTGACTGAGAGATAACAGCATCCTCGGAGTCGGGACAATTAAGTTTACAAAAGATTACGACAAACATATGCATCTAAAATTAAGTTTAATATTCTACTTTCCACCCTCAGAATCAGGAATCTGTTGCATTTTAGTATAATGATTGTCAAAATAAGTCCCCTCCCTCAGGTTGTATCACACAGTGATTATCACTTGCAATAACAAATCTTACATTGACAAAGCAATCATGGAAGTGCAAGCGAAGTAGGGAAGCCCCCATTCGTCGTTCATTGGTAATTGCTTGGTTGACGACCCTTCTGATGGTAGGCAACGCCTGAGGGCAAACTCGGCCATAGTAATCAGAGGTTAGTTCCTGTGCATATGCTGGTATGAGAAAAACTGCCAACGCTGCTACAGTGCAGAAAACCAAGGTTTGAAGAGGAGTCATAGATGTGCGTATAGCTATCGATCACGTCAGGTGTTTCTATACGTCAAAACTTCGCTACAACTTAGGTGTGAAGATATGACGACGACTACATTCTGCATTTATAGCAGCTGAAACAGCACAACGATTCTTCTCTTGTTTGACATAATTGGTTTGAAATTTCGTTGCTACATTTTTCTATTTCGCACAAATATTCAATCATCATATAACATGGCTTGCTTAATTTATAATGATTAATCAAGTTTTGCCTATAGCTACATACACGTATTTGATATCTTGACCATTATTTACAGACGAAGTGGAGGGTTCGTGCAACGACTTAAGTATAGACAAACATGTGTGTATCTACAATTTTTAAGGTCAACGCAGCAACTAAACGACAAAACTAATGGAAATTTTATGTTTCGTATCCAATAACAAACTACAAAGTATTGGATTAATTTACTTAGGAGAGGAATTGGGGCAATTGGATGAACTCAACTACAACTTTCTTTATGCAGAAGTAGATAAATTCTAATAAATGCTGACATTAAATTTCATATACAAATCCGTATTATATGTACGCGCATAGAGTTTTTTTTTTTTATTCTAAGAAATCCCGTAGACGGGCCAAGCGGGCAAACCTCTTTGAGGGCTCAATTGACGCACCGCCCCACAGGCGGGCCAAGCGGACACACCTCATCATTGAGGGCCCAACTAGTTTTCCATCTATAGGTAAAACCCTGGCTGCCCCAGGCTTTTACAAGAAAGGCTAGCATGGAATCGAACCTGGGACCTAACCAAAGTCAAGCTCTGCTATCAACCATCGAGCCACACCCCTTGAGGGCGCGCATAAAAGTTCATATAATCATAAAAAGTACTGTTAGACCTAATTTTATTACATAAATATAAGAAATAACATGTCACATTAGTTACTAAAATTGTTAATGAAATTGTAATTGTTAGATATCACTCTAACATTGAAAATTCATACATTTAAATTATTTAATTTAATTATAAGTTCAAATTAATTGTAACTTAGTGAAAAAAACTCCCATAAACTACTCTTCCTCCTTACCTAACTACCCCCTCGTTCTAATGCTCACTTTCCATCAAAATTTTTTAGTTTCTACAAGTCAATTTTTAAAGGATATTATTGAACAGATTTATGAAGAACAAGTTTTAAGTTATACTTTCTAGTGCCCCTCAATCATAAATGTCCAATGTTCCTGCCAATTGTGCATTGCTAATTATTGACTTTTGTGCCTGTGGTTTTATGGAATATATATAGACCAACCAATTAAACACTGAGTTATTTCGTTGACAAAACTTAGAAATATCCAAAACTAATCTTAAGAATTAAATACCATTTCTGCACATCGTGGAGACATCAATGCCGTTGACAATTTAAATTTTGTTAATAAAATCTCAATACTTGCTGTATTTTAGAATGGCTTGAGAAGCTGAAACAATCTTTGTCACTTTCAAATTCAACGAAGGAACGTGCTTGACATTAATTGTAGTCTCCGTTCCTCAACATGCAAACTTGTAAGCTAGAGATACCAAAAAGAATGGAGGATTTCCATTCAGCCAGATGGCCAAGGAAAACTAAACTCAAAGCTAACCAATTCAATGACCCTCTGCCTCAACTTAAGACTGACAAACAAATAGTTAAAACTTGCTGCTACATGGATAGATAAAGATATCCTTGGTTTCAATGTGAACGAGAAGGGCGAGGAATGGACTGCCGAGAACTAGTTTCACCCCATGCCCAATTTCTTATGCTTTTGATATTGGTCGTGAGCCAAGAAGGCATAAAAGAAACTGCTTATACAAAATAGGCCGGCCCTAGGCAAGGGCAAGGTAGGCACTTATTTAGGGTCCATCTTTATAAATGATAAAATAAGATCTATTTTATCCTTATAAAAATAAAATGAAACAAAGTAAAGACTATTCTTGACATAATAAAGAACAACAAAATGACCTATATTTTATTTATTTTTATTCTATATGAGAGCTCAAAAATAGGCAAAAATAGAAACTTTTTTTACTTTACTCATAGCTTATAAAATATTAAAAACGGCCTTGATACAAAACCTTGTATGCAAGTATTTTGTCTTGGGGGAAATCTAACAAATTTTAAATTGTCTTACTTCATTCCCAAATTATAAAACAAAATTTTGATAAAACTCTTGATGACAATGCTAACGATCAGTATGAGAGTATAATCCCTGATTATAGTACAGCTCTATTATAACATAATTGAATTTCTTTCTATGCCTGCCTATTCCGATATAGTTTGAACTTTGATGGCGTGAATAGCACTAAGCCATGAATGAGTTAATTTGATTAAACGCGCAATAAACAAAATTCCAACTCAATCCTTTTCTCATTAATAAACAGCTCCTGAACCTCTCCGTCCATCAATACATCCGATACACCCCTGCCTTCTTGATCGCATCTCTCTTCGCATTATCTGCCATAAAACAAAAAAAGCATTTTGTTACTTGAAAGTACAATAAAAATACAATAAAAAATTATATGCTCTATAGGGAAAAATATTTGAAGTAACTAAGAGAGAAAAACAAAAATAAAGGCGGAATTAGTTTTGCATTAACTTTTGTTGGTCGCAATGGAGTCCAAAAACTACCCATCTCATCGCATCATTTCAGCTATCTATACCTTGTACCTATGTATCACAAGTAGAAAGAAGTTTGGTAAGGGGTTTGATATTTGTCTATTTGTCCCATGTTTAGTGATGATTTAAATATAAATATATAAAATTTCTTCACTTCATATACATTAAAGTTTTTTTTTTGAAAAATTTAAAAATTAGATTGACAGATTAAAGTGGAAGAACAACTTAGGAGAGTAGTAGTAATCTCCTTAGTCTCCTACAATAAAAATGACAACACAATACACAATACAAACAAACTAATTGGAATAACAGCGTAGTAAGAAGATACGACACCGTTGCTTATTCAAGGCAAGTCGATTGTAAAAGAGGTAAAAGACCTCCTATCTGCACATCGAAGATGCTAGTGTTTCCAAATTAGGGCTATGAGAACAGAGGTAATCCAGAGACTTCTTAGCTCGCTTCTATGATCATATTGACAATATAACAAACCAACTTCTTAAGTAACGCAGTATATCATCTCCAAGATAGCCCACAAAAATAATGAACTAAAGACTCCATTTATACTTCATCTCTATCGAAAGATTGGGCTGGACATTGCATGCCAAGATACATTTCCTTATTTAAAAGGGTCGTTTAATCCCCTATTGTTGGTATTTGGGATTTTTCTTTTTCTTCCTTGCTGATTTCCTTTTTGCAGTTTTTGATTGCATACAAAAATCTCTTGAAATGTCAGAGATTTGGACTGCACCGGATGGAGAATCACTATCCTTTGCTGCCAAATCTAAACTGCTTTCTCGAGGGGAAACTATTTTCTATTCCACATTCTGGGAGCTAGTATTCCTAGTCTCCTGACTTACCACACCGTAATCACTGTGAGTTTACCATTGTTGTATATTCTTCATACTCCAACCTATCTCTAGAATTCTCATTTTGCTCAACAATTGCTAATGGAGTCAACATGTTGGCCCAATCTATCTGACAATGCTCCAAATATTGCGAGGTGAAGTGATGCACTTCCATTTTCAGACCATCGCAATCCACTTTAATAGCACTGCAGACAACATTCTTCAATCCATTTGCTTGAACTATTTCTTGATTAATAGCAGAATATAACATAACTTCACTATCAGCACCTTCCCTATTAATTAAATCCTCTACACTACGTCTATTTTTAACAGCCTCAACAGGGACTATATCAAGTACTACACTAGTAACATCAGCCATAGAACATTCAAACGTATCAAACCCATTATTAATAACATCCATATCACCACTAAGAAGAATATTTGCCTTCACTAAAAGTGCTTCAGAGACAACTCCACTATCTTCAACTACTGCACCAACCTTATCATCAACTACTACATAAACTGATAACTCATCATTAACATGATGAATATCCATAACATAATCAATATTCACATTAATTGCACTATTCTCCCTCTTAGCCTCATTAGAAACGTTGTCAAGTTGCTCATCTAGTTTAATCAAAATAAAATTCTGATTGTTAGCCTACTAAATATTCACAACATCAATTATATTCTCATTAATGACATTATACTCCAAAATTGTATCCTGTACTTCCTATAGCATATGAAGGGATTGCTCTATAGCAGATGAATTCCCATTTGTTAAAGGTATATTAGCCTTCAAAATCTATTCCTTAATAATTGATTTTTGTTTTAAATTCCTGCCTGCTGACTCCACCTCCTTACTAGTAGGGCTATGATGAACCACTAATGTGGAGGAGTCAACTGCTTCCCCTTTAGATGCCTCTGATTTGCCAGATCCTATAATTTTAGAATGATTCCCTGTTTTAAACTTATTCCCCATCGATTGCCATGTTTTCTTCCCAGTTGTTGGCTTCCAAGGGTAAGAAATATTAACCTCATATTTATTTCACCATTCTCGCCTAACTTCATTATAGACAACAGATTAGTGCGTGTTATCTCCCTCCTCATTTCAATACAGATTTTGGCATAGCACACACACTCCATGTTGGCTATTTGAACATCCATGATAATCGGTTTGCTAAAAGAGCTCGCTAGGAAACAAGCCATCCACATTCAGAATTCTAACGAAACGTTATAAAATTTGACCTATAAAGGGATAGTTTCTATTTTACCTTGTTAAAATTGAATCCAGGTCTCCATCTTTAGATGAACAATGGTTGCCTATTGACATGCCACGACCCCTGTTCCAGTATTTATAGAATGTTGCTTTCGGAGTTGAACATGAAGACGAAAGATTCATCCTCCTGAAGCATGACTTTCTCTAAGCCTTTCTTCCCCCACCGAGCCTTTGCCCAATCTTGCACAACTAGAAAAGCTATTCGCTTATTCCAAAATACCCCAGCCAATACAAAAGCCCAGAAGTTGGCTGCTGCTTTAAGGAGTTCCACTTCATCCTTCATGACATTTTGGAAGTGTCGTAGGGCACCCCGATTATATTGAATCTATGGTCTGGGTTTCCATGCTCCTACTTCACGCTCACCATATCTATCTTCAAGTTAAAGTTTTGGGTCATTGATTAATGCCTTGACCCATTAGTATGAGTAGAAGCCATACCCACCTCTATTGGGGATGCATTAGGATACCTCTCCGGGGAGCCTCGAAGGACTGCTGTACTGATAGTTGGGAATTCATTTTTGGAGAGGGAGGCTTCCCCATTCTCTATAGATGACGGAGGAGGTCCCTCCTCCGAGACAAAAGGTACAACCATCGTGGAATTGCTATGGAGCTTGTGTGAGTCGTAGCATTGAGGTGGGTCATCAGATCTGGAGGTGGGGATCTCTCAGATCTCACTCATGCCCCTAACCTCACTCCTCTCAAACCTTGCTCATAGACTTCAGCTCTTTCCCAGTCACCTCTTGCACACAAACTCTTGTTCCCTTTACATCTGGGTTGTCATGCCACCTAAAGCTCACATATCTCGCTCCCCTCGCAAATCTTGTCCCTCGCACGAAAGGTACAATCATCGTGGAGTTGTTAAAGAGCTCGCGTGAGTTGTAGCATAGGTGGGTCGTCAGATCTGGAGGTGGGGCTCTCTCATATCTAGGTTATGCCACTCACGCTGGCACCTCTTGCAAATCACTCCTCTCGCACCTCACTTGTAGCATCCCATTTCCATACAAAAGTTAGAACCCTAGATATTTGTAAACAAGAAATGGCAATGAGAGATAAGAAAAATGCATTTCATACTCATTCGTAGCAGTAGCATACACATGCATGTGAATAGATTTTCATACACATTGCAATTACTGTTTATGCACTTACTTGGCATTTTCTAGGTATAAATGATTATAATGTGAATAGTGAATATTTTGTCTTGAAAATTGATTTGGTAAATTATATTATTGATTTAGAATTTTTGGTGAAAATTTGGAAATTTTGGATATTTTTGGACAAGGAAAAATGTCAAGTAGCAAGACAATTAATAAAGGGCAGTAGAAATAAATGTCAAATGATAGTCAAAATTATTGATAAGTGACTTTAAGATTTAATGACAAGTGTTATTGAAAATTATTTGACAATCAGATTATAAATTAGGTGACAAATGGAATAGAAATTAATAGTACTGAGTCCCATCATTAAAAGATGTTATTTTGATTTTTAAGTAGTAAGTGTCATGACATGTGTCATGACACCCACCAAGCAAGTTTTTACCTGGCTTTTAACTCACCCATGACATAACATTGAAAGAACATCTTCAAATTATCTTTCATTTTCACTACATGCTCTCTTCTTTATTTTCTTCTTCTCTACTCACGATCTTCTCACCCTCACCCTCATCACGTTGAGATCTTGCTTTCCTTCACTTTGTTTCTTCAAGGTATTTGCTATCTCTTCATTTTGCAACTAAAAACCTAATCTATTCCTCCTTGAAGAGTTGAAGATCGTATAAGCTTGGAGCCTAGGGTTTCATGGTGATTTTGAAGAGTTTGGAATTTTATCAAGTAAGTTATACATTAATCTTCAAGGGTTATGTAAATATAAACATGTAAGATGATAGTTGGAAGGTGAAATGATCATGACGGTGGAGTAGAATGTGTGCAAAAATTTGATGAACATATGTATATGTTGATGTTTTATTTTTTGGTGTTTATGATCAACCATAGTTTATGAGTTGTTTATGAATGATGTTAAGCTGAAATGGAGCTGATACTGAAGAGTAAATGAAGTAGAAAAGATAATCTATGCATAAGATGGTTTGAATGTAACATGTAGGAGTTAAAAATTTGGAAAAGTGAAAGAAGAATTTCTAGAGTATGTTAACTGTAAAGTTTCCACTAGATATGCATCTATATTTTAGTCATATCATGATCTTAGAAATCCAAATGGGATGATTTTAATTTTATATTAAACTAGATACATATTTCTATATTTTTTATGAAGGAATCGAATTTTAATTCTACCTCTAAGAGTTTCAAAATTTGGCTTGAAGTTGAGTATTGTGTACTGCTGTGCTGTAAGTACAGTCTGAAGTATTTTGTGTATAACTTGCAAAATACTCAACCAAATTGTGGGAACTTAGTTTCGTTAGAAACTTAAGACATATGGGAACATTTGCTTAGAAGAATGTATTGCCTAAATACTTCATTTTCCTTGTCCAAATGGCCACATAACATTAACCCGAAAATCTATTTTGAGAAAAGCTAGAATGATGCTTGAATAAGGGATCATCAAATAATGTACAATTGCACACAAGGACGATCGTGACAAAGAGGAAACATCAATGAGTTGCATGATAGATAGAAAACATTAGGAAGTTGTATGATCATACACAAGCACGATCGTGACAAAGAAGGTGCACTGCTGTTTGATAGCCTTCAACACTCTTCACTCTTTTGACCATATCTCCTTCTCCGGACCGCTGATTGACTTGAATCTGAACCACAAGCTCCTCACACAATGTCCTTCCTCTTTACTAGAATTCATTGTCATCTAAATTCACTAGGAAAGGATTGGTAAATGATTGATTAATGATGTTATAATAATCAAGTGTATTGAGCTATCCCTAGTGCATGATTGAGTGATGAACTTA
>JANIPM010000232.1:9615779-9645002 GCA_027478405.1 Erythroxylum cassinoides
GGGATTAAAAATATGCTCATTAATTGATCTAAAAAATCTACTTGAAAAAATGCATTTTTGAGAAACTCCAAATTTGAGCTTCTTAAAAAGTTTTGTTTTGACTACCAAAAAAGTTATATCTATTAAAAATATGCTTTTTCATTTTACATCCAAAATTTTATTTTTCTTAAAAAAAAATTTGCGGTGGAAAAAAGCGCTTATTCACACTTCAAAAGCTTAACAAAACAAGCACTAAATCGTAATTCGAGTTTGATCGGGTTTATTGCTGCCTAACATCTAATAAGGGCCGACCAAATCTAACTAAATATATTTTTAATTTTTTAAATTTAAAAACTACATATTTTACAAAAAAATTACATTGTCTTATTTAAAAATTTCAGGTTTCAAACTGGCTAACTTTGAAACTTTGAAAATGAAACTCATACCAGTCCTATCTGACCTATGTTTGAACGGAACAAGTTTTGCTAACCCTAATCCTACTTTGACTTCCGAAGTCAATAACCCCTCTGTTGAAGGTAATGACTTCCATTTCTTAATAACGTACTCGTGATGACCCTAGACTTAACTCATCTATCTTTAATCAACTCTCGTGTTCTTGAACTCTTATCACTTTCACTTGCCCTTCCGCTTATTACGCTAGACCATGGAAGTTACTCGGAAGACTGGACGACCGACGAGAACATCCTGCCGGCTGAATTTTGGCCAAAATGGCTTGAAGGCTGAAGGTATAGATGAATCGAATAAAATTTTAAATTGTGATTAGGATCTATATGAAATTATAATTACAAGCGATTTCAATAACTATTCGTAAGTACAAATATGATAAATTATAATCATAATATTACGACTGTAATTATTCCTCCTCCTTCCTTGAAGAGATCATTCCTTTTTCCTTGTTTTTTTATGGCAAAGGAGTATCTTCGAAGAAGTCTTAGCGGGGTCCAGTACAAGTTTACTTCCAGATGAAACCAAAAAACTCAGAACTTTCACCATTGACTCCTTATTCGTCATCTTCTTGCACGCTTAAACTTGATTAATGTCTCCTTAATATAGAAGAGTATCTTTGAAGAAGTCTTAGCAGGGTCCAGCACAAGTTTACTTCCAGATGAAACCAAAAAACTCAGAAATTTCACCATTGACTCCTCATTCAGCATCTTCTAGCATGCTTAGACTTGATTAATGTCCCCTTCATATGTGTGAAATAGTATACCTCGATTGTTTCTAATTTTACTGCATGCACTTACGAGTTATTATTATAGTTATTAAATTTGAAAAATATGTTTCAATTGTTTGAACTTAATATGAAATTAACGAGTTAAATTCAATTTGTTAATATCTTATTCAAGTGTTTAAGTTTTTTTAAATCTGAATTTTATAATTTTAAAATTAATTTAAATATTCATATTTGATCAAATTTAAATTTAATATTATCCTTCTTGTTTTGGACAATGATTTTATATAATTAAATTTCTAAATTATGAGTTATAATGCATTTACCAATTCCAAATCAAAAGATTAAGTTTAATTTTGTTGAGTTTAAACTTAAGTTTGAATATTTATATTCTATTAGATACAAGTTAAGATATAATAAATTATTTTATCTAATCAATCATCACATTTGTTATTCAACTTTCAAATAGATTAACTCAAATACAATTAGTTAAATTAAGTTTGATATGATTAACATTTGAATATTCAAATTCAATTAGATTTGTACTCTTGTTCAAAGTTAATTTAAGTTTGAGCCTTAAAGAATCCAGTTGATTACCAAAACCAACAATTATAAACAAATACTGAAATACAATCACACAAAATTTACAATTAAAAAATTTCCACATAATTCTAAATTATGAATATATTTAATAATTTATAACTAAGTCCTTAATTATAAAATTTTAAGCCATTTCGTCCAATGGAAAGCTGGAAGTGGATGCTCAATAATAATACTATCAATCAATAACAAACCAATTGGAGGGCAAGCAACGAACAACTACAAGTCATAGATGTTGGAAGATCGGGGCTTCTCCTTCTTGTGGACCAGTTGGAACAAAACTAGTTACGCGTCAAGCACGTCCATTGTTTGCCACTTTACGCTCAAGAGACCAAGAAAACTCATTCACACGTAGTTCCCTAGCATTGCTCAATATCAGAGATCATAACTTGTTCCTAAGCCAATTCTTCTCCTGAAATCTATAAATACATCTTGAAACACCAAAAGGGTACAACTGCCAGAGCAAAATCTAATACTAGAACCTCTCTTGTAGCTGTAGATCAGTGATCATTAATGGCTTTCAAAGCTCTTCTCCCCTTGTCCTTTGTCCTCCTCGCTTTCTTATCTCAAGCTGTTTTAGCTCACAAAAATGGCACGAAAACATCACCATTTGAGTTCCTGAAGCATCTTCAAGGGTGTCATAAGGGTGAAAAGCTCAAAGACATCCACAAGCTGAAGAAGTACCTCGAACAATTCGGTTATCTGAGCTACAAGAACTCCAAAAACGTTTCTGATGATTTCGACGATGTGTTGGAGCAAGCCCTCAAAGTTTACCAGCACAATTACCATCTGAACGTCTCTGGATTTCTAGATTCGGAGACCGTATCGAGCATGACCACCCCGAGATGTGGGGTTGCAGACATTGTCAATGGCACTAACTGGATGCGAGTTCGGAACAACCATCATCACCATCGAGGCCATAACTCATTCCACACTACTGCTCACTACTCATTCTTTCCAGGAAACCTAAGATGGCCAAGCAATCAATACAGTCTCACTTATGGATTCCGTGCAGGTACTCCAGAAGCCGCCATGCAAGCAGTTGACAGAGCATTTCGCACATGGCAGACCAACACACATTTCAGGTTCTCAAGGGCTTCAGATTATGGAAATGCTAACCTCAAGATAAGCTTTGAAAGACGCGCACATGGAGATGGGTCCGCTTTTGACGGTCCTGGAGGGACTATCGCTCATGCTTTTGCCCCAACCCGTGGATGGTTCCACTATGATGCGGAGGAATCGTGGTCCGTGGGTCCGAGACCAGGTGCCTTCGACTTGGAGACGGTGGCGTTGCATGAAATAGGTCACTTACTTGGACTCGGACATAGCCAAGTTCGAGGGGCTATCATGTGGCCTACTATCCAACCTGGAGCTACCATGCATGGGTTGCATAACGATGACATTCAAGGTATTAGGGCTCTATACCGAGTTTAAGGTTCCTTTCTTAACATAAACTATATAGATCACGTACTAGTTATGTTGTACCAGGGAGAGGAATGTTTACGAGATTAATGTAATCCTCGGTAGAATAAATTTGATGACGATGTCAAATGATATTACCTACTTTTTGTTGCAGATAAAATAAAATAATAAATTTTAGTATTATTTGTTTCTAATTGGACAAGTATACATTTTATTTTCTAAATTATCGATTATATATATATAATTATATCTCAATTAAAATTTTTTAAAAATAGGTTATGAAATTTTTTTTATATAAATCATTCTTTTTCTTATGATGTGATACAATTTCATATATTTTTGGTCAGGGAAAAGTAATTAATTAGTAAACTAAAAAGAAATGGAAAATGAGTTATTTGACTAATATTTCTAATTATTATTAAATCATAAGAAAGTCTTCTATAAAATTTAATTAGAAGAGGTTTTTGAAAATTAAGAATAACATAGGAAAAATTACTATGATTAACTTTTTAAACTAAAAATTGTAAGGTTACCCCTCCTTAATATCAACAACAGCATCAATACTTAATCAAAATTTTATTGATATGTATGATCTGGAAAGGTTCAGTATTACATAATCTTACCCTTAATTAGTAAAATTACTTGCTAAAAATAATTAAAAAACGAAGCAAAATCATCAATTTCCCAACATCAAGCCATATAGCAACAAACGAAGTTCTTTGGTTAAAAATCAATAGAATCCATAACTTCTTCAAAGAACCTACTGTGAAACAAATGCTATTGAAAGGAAGTCGAATTAAAAAAATTAAAAATTTGAGCATTTTATTACTACTTCCTTAATTTTATTAATTATTTAAAAGCTTATTTTGTCATTTAAATCATCATCAGTTATAATAGGAGAACAATTTTTGTGACTAAAATAATAATACAATTCTTAAGCTCGTTAAATAGGTTTAATTGTATTAATTTTTATATATTGACAATAGTAAAATTGAAATGGGTTAATTAAAAAAATCTTAAACTTTTAACAATTTTATAATTATAATCCGAACTTCAAAAAATGACAATAAAACACTAAAACTTGCAATATTTCAATTATAATTCGACGTTAGTCTCTCTGTTAAGTTTGTTGATGTGACTTACCGCGTGTCCAAAAATTCTATTATTAATATAAGTCAGCTAAAATTAACACAACAAATACAAATTAATGAAACGACGTCTTTAATCACATAACTAAAACGATGTCACTTTCTAAAACGAACTAAATCAGTTTATGCATCCTGACCCTCACCCTCTTTGTTTTTAATTTACACAACCTCATCCTTTTATTTTCTATTTGTTCATTTTCAGTCTGTTATGAAGGATTGTGGGTGTCGGCAAAACAAACATATAATGAAGGGGGTGAGGGTCGAGATTACGTTATCTGTTTGTTTGTTATCAATTTGTTACGAGGGCATTGGTAAAATAAATATATAACGAAGGGGGTGAGGGTCGGGATGTCAGTATCTGTTTGTTTGTTATCAAACTATTAGGAAGGACTGAGGATGTGGGGGTGAGAGTCGGGATGAGGTTGTGTAAAATGAAACGAAGGGGATAAGAGTCGGGAGAATAAACTGAACGAAGGGGGTGAGATTTGTGAGAATTAGGTCATTTTTAAAAAAGACATTGTTTTAGTTATGTGATTAATTGATGTCATTTTAATAATCTTCATTTATTGTGTTAATTTTAGTTGACGTATGTTAATAGTTAGGATTTCTGGACATATAATAAGTCACGTTAGCAAACTTAATGGAGAGACTAATGTCTAGCTAGAATTTAAAAAATTGAAAGTTTGAACATTTTATTGTCACTTTTTGATGTTCGAGCTATAATTACAAAATTGAGTAATTTGAAAATATTTTCTAATGAAATTTTCTCTTTTAGTTTCTTATAGTTTTTTAATAATTGGTCAAATAGCTCATATTCTTATTTAATATATCTATCACCATAAGCATATAAATATATAACACGAGGAAAGATAAAATAATAATTTACATATAAAAAAGAATTTGTAACCTATATTTTTAAAAGTTTATATTGAAATATAATATTCTTTTCCATATATTCCTATGTAGATTTCATTTATTCTCTTTTCAATATTATTAACAACCCTTAAAATTTGTAACCAATTTGAGAACTTGGAATGTACATGTACAATTAGAAAATGTAAACACAGTCACATTCAATTCATTTGAAGTTCATAATTAAAATTTTCTTTTTAAAATTTTATTTTATTTTGAATTGAATTTAAAATTAAATAACTAGGAAACAAAGCAATACTATCAAAATTAAACTTGCTCTATCATTAAGTGCTTTTACTTTGTCTAAGACAAAGTGTGGATAATATCATAATAAGTACCAAATGACAGCTTTAACACAACATCAAAACAAAGGACGTATTTGTTGTTTATATTATGAATGTAACATCTGAATTGAATTTGCACGTCCGGCCTGCACTTAAGCTCCATATAGAACCCTAATACCTTGAATGTCATCGTCCTGCAACTGACGGAGGGTAGTTCCAGGTGGGATATTAGGCCACATGACAGCTCCTTGAACTCGGGTATGTCCTAGTCCAAGTAAGTGACCTATTTCATGCAACGCCACCGACTCCAAGTCGAATGCATCTTGTGTTGGAACTTCGGACCACTGCTCATCCCCATCATAGTGGAACCATCCACGGGTTGGGGCAAAAGCATGGGCGAGGATTCCTCCAGGACCGTCGAAAGGGTGTCCATCTCCATGGTCGCCTCTCCTAAAGCTTATCTTGATATTAGCATTTGTATAATCTGAGGTCCTTGTAAAACTGAACTGTGTGCTGGCCTGCCATGTGCTAAATGCTCTGTCAACTGCATCCATGGCAACTGCTGAAGTATCTTCTCGGAACCCATAAGTGAGACTGTATTGATTCTCAGGCCATCTTGGGTATCCTTGGAAGAATGTGTAGTGAGCAGTAGTGTGGAATGAGTTATGGCCAAGATGGTGATGATTATTTTTGCCAACTCGCATCCAGTTTGTGCCATTGATAATGTCTGCCACCCCACATCTGGGGGTCGTCAGGCTCGATACGGTTTCGGAGTCTAGAACTCCAGAGACATTCAAATGAAAATTGTGTTGGTAAACTCTGATAGCTCGCTCTAACAGATCGTCGAACTCATCGTCTTCGGCGTGAAAATTGTTTTTGGTGTTCTCGTAGCTCAGATAACCGATACGTTCGAGGTAGTTCTTGAGCTTGGGGACATCTTCGAGCTTGTCACCCTTTTGACACCCTTGAAGATGGTTCAGGAACTCAAATGGTGATACTCCATTTTTCTGGGCTAAAACAACTTGAGATACCAAGGCAAAAAGGGCAGAGGACAAGAGGAAATGAGCTCCGGAAGCCATTAATGATCACTGATCTAAAGCTATAAGAGAGCTAATTTTCAGACTGAGATATACCGTTTTGGTGTTTCAAGATGCATTTATAGATTTCAGGAGAAGGATTTGGTTAGGCACAATTTGTAATTTCTGAGATTAAGCTAAATGTGAATGAGTTTACTTGGTCTCTCGATCAGACGTGTTTCAGCCGTAATTAAATGTGTTCCAACTGGTACAGAAGAAGCTTTAATTTCCCGACATCTATGGCTTCATTTCGTTAGTTACTTCCGTTCAATCTGGTTTGTTTGCTGTAGATTATCTTATTATCATTATTATTTAATATCTACTTTCAACTTTCTATTTTACCAAATGGTTTAAAAATTTAAAGTTAAGGATGTAGTCATGAATTATAAAATATATTGAAAATTATAATAAGTAAGAAACAGTTTAGTAATATTGCAGATTGATCATTTGGCTTAGCTTCTTGCGGTATTATAAGTTAATTATTTTCTTCTACTGAGGAACAAATGAGAAAGAAGAAGATCATTGATGAAGGAAGTCTTCATCCGTCGTAGTCGAGAAGTTAAAAACCTCAACGTAACATGGACGAAGATTGCATTGAATTATTTAGTTTCCGCCATTCACGTATATCAGCAAGAAATTTATCAAGTCTACGCATGCAAGGACACAATGAATCACGAGTTTCCTCGATCGCAAGTCAATGGTGAAATTTCTGAGTTTTGTGGTTTCAAATGGTACAGCAAACTTGTACTGGACCCTGCTAAGTACAAAAAAAGAGAAATTTTATACTAAAAAAAGGATAATTATGTCATAATATGATAGTTAAAGCCTAAATAATAATGATAATTTATTATTTATTGTGATTTATTCCTTATTACTCTTAATTATATTTGCATTAGTTGCAATTATTATAATAGTCTGCAATTTAATCATGTAATTTATAATATATATTTTCTCCCATTTAATTGGAGATTCGTTGACATGAGACTACGAGTCGTCAATTGATAAAAGAGCATACCCCAACTAATCTAACATCTCTATGAACTCTTCGTTATTAATTATTTGTCAATATTTTTGTGAGTTACATATCAAATGTGTATTTTATATAACAAAATTTGTCTAAATAATTAAGACTTATATATAAAAAAAGCATAACTTGGCCTATTCAGAGTAGATTATAATGTCTGGCGTATATAGCACATCTTAAATGAACTTGTGATCTCTATTTTTTAACTTGATAAGAATTCTCCCTCTCCCTATGACTGATATAGTGCTATCATTTACATATCTTACTTCGGTTTGGACCAATTCATCCAAATCAACATTGAGTTCTTTCTTTCCACACATATGATTGGTGCACCCAATGTCGAGAAACCATATGTGGTAGTTTGGTATCTCCCTGATAGTAATAACCATCAAAAGAGCATAGTTTCCATCATCATCATCATCTTATTATGCACAATGAGCTATATGATTGCTCTCTTTATTTTTGACATGAGTGACAATTAATATTAGATTAGTCGTACCTTTTTTTAACTACATCCACAGCCTCAAACTCTATCATTCGAACTCTGTTGGCAGATCAAATTTGATTTTCGGTGCTCCGGATTTCGATTGCCTCTTCCTCCATGATTATTATTATGGCCACCTCGACTGCCAATATTGTTATGATGACCACCTCATCCTCATCCTCGTCCTATACCACCGAACTACCAGTTCTTGTTACACTGCCTTGGTCATCTTGGATAGAAACTTGACTTTTAAATGCTTACTCTATGGGCTTTTCAACATGTTTCTCATTCATACGTTGTTCATGGGCTTCTAATGTGCCAGATAACTCATCAACATGTCATTTTAGATAAATTATGAGCTTCTTCAATTGCCAACATAATATGCTCGAATCGTATCCTAAGTGATCACAAAATCTTCTCCACTTTGTGTTTATCAGTGTACTCTTTCTTTATAAATTTTCATTTGAATTGTTAAAGCAAGAACTCGACTTATATAGTCAATAATTTTTTCAAATGACTCCATTTGTAATAATTCATATTGACATGTTAAAGCTTGAAGGCTCACCTTTTTAAATATGTCTGCTCCGGTGAACGAAGTCATCAAAGCATCCCAAGCTTGCTTCACAGAAGTTGCACCAACTATCTTCTCAAATACTCCATCACTCATTCCTTGG
Source organism: Erythroxylum cassinoides (assembly GCA_027478405.1). Lineage (NCBI taxonomy): Eukaryota > Viridiplantae > Streptophyta > Magnoliopsida > Malpighiales > Erythroxylaceae > Erythroxylum > Erythroxylum cassinoides. The sequence continues at coordinate 9,624,575 of JANIPM010000232.1, forward strand.
TGGATAAAATACAAAGCCTTCTTATCTTTCTTTATGCCCTCCTAATGGGCAATGTTTTGCGCCTTAGTTGCACTCTCTGTGAGACTTGGAACTCCATTCTCCACTATCGTTAGTGTTAAATTTTATATAATTGGACCTAAATAAATTGAGTACATACAAGCTTAAATGAGTTTCCATCCTAAAACTAATTGGTGATAGGTAGAGTAGTCAACTAGACTTATATGTTAGTTTTCTTTCCTCTTTTTTTTTTTCTAATGTGAGACAAACTTCCACTTTATATTTCAACACCCCTCTCACGTGTGGGTCTAACACGTGACATAATCTATCAATTCGAGAAGTTAACAACTAACATAAGAGCAACCTGCTCTGATACCATGTTATAATTTACAATGGGCCTACGGGCCCACACGAGAAAGAAAGTTAGACTACATATAAGTCTAAGTGAGGTTCTATCCTAAAACCAATTGGTATTAGGAAGAATAACTCATTAAGCTTATATGCATGCTCAAGATCATATATTCTTTCGATATGGAACAAAGTCTCACTTATGTTGAATGTTGAAATATAAAGTGAGAGTTTGTTCCACATTGAAAAAAAAGAGGAAATAAAACTAACATATAAGTCTAGTGGGCTACTCCACCTATCACCAATTAGTTTTAGGATGAAATTTCATTTAAACTTGTATGTACTCAGTTTATTTAGGCCCAATTATATAAAATTTAACAGAATTGTGTTGGATAACAAGGCAAACCTGAATATTTTTCGACTTAGGGAGAAACAGTTATTCATTTTGTGATAATAAGTTGTTTTTTTTTTCGGTGATCATTTCACCAGAGCTCATAAGTTGTATATAGTGTAATTGTAAATAAGTTGGCAAGAATATAAACTTAATTAATGCATTCTGAATTTTCTATTGGAATTTAGTAACCATTTCAAGTTTAGTAGCACGTTGTAGTTTTGTATAAAGCTTTGTAATTGGGTTTTGGCTTAGTCGGTGTCGTTTAGCTTTCTAATGTATTAAGGAATAATCTACTCTAGAATTCTAGTGGCTAGCTAGACAAGATTTATATGTTCATTGTTCTGCGTGTGTATATATATATGTATTGCATCTGTATTAAACGCCGGCATTAATCAAGAACATGATAAGAATCTCACGGCAAGAGAGTCATTTGAAAATGTCACATCACCCTCTACTCATATGCTACTTGTCTTAGTCCTACAAGGCAACTATCACCAAACTTAAGAATCTCAAGGTGAACATTATTGGTTGCCATGGAAGGTAATACGAGTTGACACGTTAACGAACCCCATGCTTGGCAAAAACAGTACCTGCTAAAAACTGCTTACACCAGCTCAATATTCACATAAACAGTGTCCTTTGGACTGATTGTTTCGTTATCAAATCAATCAGGTCGCCTTCCTCTTAATTTCCAGATGATTTAATTAAATTAACAATTCCATCCACATGTTAATTCCTGGAAAGTAGAAACTGGTCTTTCCGATTAGGTACGTAGCTAGCCTGAAGCCTTTTCACAGTAAGGCTAGCCTCCATAAACCTCTATATATACCTCCCAGAAGTAATATGCCCCTCACAACAGTAAACACAGGCTACTTGGCATTACAAAATCAAAACACAAATTCAGAATGGGCAATGGATCGTTTTCCAGAGTTTTTGTCGTCCTTTCATTAGCTTTCTTCGTGATTTTGACAGGGAGCTCCTCATCAGCTGAGCTCTCCACGAACTTTTATTCCAAAAGGTGCCCAAAGCTCTTTGGTACCGTCAAATCTGTTGTGCAGTCTGCAGTGGCAAAGGAACCCCGAATGGGTGCTTCTCTCGTTCGCTTATTCTTTCATGACTGCTTTGTCAACGTAATTGTCTTCTTCTCGTACAATCACACTAGCATTATGTGCATGTCTAATAACATAAACATCCTTCATTAACTCAGAAAATCTTCAGAATGTCCTTCATTTTATTCACCATATTTTATAGGTCATATTCAAAATATTAAAAAAAAAACTAAAGAGAAGAACAAACGAAATCATATTTATTTTATTTCTATTTATATGAATACAACTCAACTGATGGTTAGGATTTTAATTTGTAATTAAATTGTGTTAGAACTTTGTGGCTAGAACAATATTGTTGATAGTTCAGCCATAAGTTTCGGAGAATCCAAACTTAATATGCACTCATAAACTTGATGTGAATGAATAAGTTCACCTATTGTTGGGTTACAAAAATTTTTTGGTTCCCTAATAGCGAAGTTTTCAAATATTTAAAACTAAAAGCTCACAATTAATGTAATTAGATATCCAAGTAGTAATCAATTTGGTTATGTATGCTAACTTGTACCTTTCATGTAGCTTCCAATATGCTGATGTGCTAATTATATTCCATTTAAATTTAATATGTGATTAAAAGTTAAGCGAAATATTGTAGTTTATTATCAATGTTTAATTTTTATTTTTGGAAAATAACTGGAGTATCTACAATCCATTGTCATGGAGGTGCTTAATGCTAGACAATTACATACAATAATGATGTGGCAGGGGTGCGATGGATCAATACTTCTAGCCGACATTTCATCTTTCAGGGGAGAGCAGACAGCAGGCCCGAATATCAATTCAGTGAGAGGGTACAACGTCATTGATCGGATCAAGTCTAAGGTTGAGCGAGTTTGCCCTGGTATTGTGTCTTGCGCTGACATTGTCGCCATTGCTGCTCGGGACTCCACTGTTCTGGCAAGTCACCCCTGCCTTGTATTATAAATTGAAATACACTACGCCACTATGAATAAGTTCAAATTATTACCGCAGCTTGGAGGACCCAATTGGAATGTTAAACTTGGAAGGAGAGATTCCAGGACAGCAAGTTTTTCTGATGCCAACAGTGGAGACCTTCCAACTCCCTTTGATAGTCTTAGCAACCTTATCAATAGATTTAAAGCCAAAGGTCTCTCTGCCAAGGACATGGTTGCCTTATCAGGTTCCACCTCTGTTCTTTTAGCTTGCGTTTCATTTTACCAAAAATATAGTAAATGAACAAAGTTGGACAGCAGTCTCCTCCAAAGCCAAAATGTTCGTAGTAGTGTTAGAGTTTACAATCGAGTTATCACAGTTTGTGTAATATCGCATTTCTTTTGCATCAGCTAAAAGTTTTAAAGAACCTCTTCTACTGTTCATTCACAACTTATAATTCTAATTAAACTTTCATTGAAGTACTTGTTTCTAAGTTATATATTGGTACTATCAGGAGCTCACACAGTTGGGAAAGCCAGGTGCGTGGTTTTCAGAAATCGTATATACAACGAGACCAACATAGAAAGTTCATTTGCTAAAAGCAGACGAGCGACCTGTTCAAGAACTACAGACTCAGAAGACAACAAATTATTACCTCTAGACGTCAAAACTTCTAATGTGTTTGACAACGCCTACTACAAGAACCTCATCAACAAGAAGGGTCTACTTCACTCTGACCAAGTCCTATTCAATGGTGGATCTGTAGATTCTCTGGTTAGAACATACAGCAATAATCCAGACACTTTCTACTCAGACTTTGTGACAGCAATGATCAAGATGGGAGATATTGATCCACTCACTGGTTCTAAGGGTGAAATCAGGAGGAAATGTGGCAGCATCAACTAATGGCTGTAATTTTTCTTAATTTACTTTGTTGCAACCTATGTTCTTTTCTTTTCGTTTTCGTTTATATTTCAATTCGAGTGCAAGGCTTGTCTTTGTTTTATGTTTTTGTTTTACAGTGGGAAAGGAAAGAATAACTAGAGTACACAAGTGTAAGTACAATGGTCGGAGTCACCTTGATGTCAGGATTCCTACAAATTGCAAGCAGTATGACAAACTCTATCTCAAGAGTCTTTTATCGCATAATGATCTCTATCTCTTTTTGTTCGTGTGGATCTTTACTCCAAATTTACTAATAATAGTCATTTGCTCGTGCCCGATTTGTTGACGAAATATGCATACGTTTGGTTATCATTGCCATAGCCAATAATCGACTTCAAGATGCATTTAGTAATTTTTATGAATTTTCCAAAAAAAAAAAAAGGTAAAATTCTTAGTAGTTACATTTTGACAACTAAAGATTGAAGATGATGTATCATTAAGAGGAGTAGGTTTCTTTTGCATACCCCGCAAATTGAAGAATATAGTTGGTTTCATTGATTAGGAGCTTAAATGGGTAAATGACACTAAAATTTCTATGCGTTTCAATGTTAATTGTATCAATTTGAGAGCAGAAGGATTTAGCTATGCAGTAATACAGATACTAAAACTGATTCGAGGATATAGTCAAGACAAGATAGCAAAAACTATTATTTCTTGAGAAAATGATATTTCTATTCTCATTAGCAGGTCCGTTCCAATTTAGATTGAGGAACATGTCTTATTATTCAAACTCAAACTCAAACTTGATTTTAAATTTAAATTTGAGTAATCAAAAGATAAATAATGTTGAAACACGTTGATTAAATAATTATAATCTACCCAAAGATACAGAATTAAAGAAATGTCCATCGACAAACTCTAATGTAATCTTTCTCATCTGCGTCGTTTGGACAATTGGTCATGGAACAACCTTCTAATAAGCAAGTGAAATTGTTGAGTGCTTACATAAAAACTAAAAGAATAATGTAACTTATTTACCAAATAGATGTATATATGTTATATCCAAATTCCCTTTTTTTTTCCAATGAAACTTACCCTAATTGCATCTAAAGATAGAATTTCATATAGAGATCGCAATTTTAACTCGGTTCAAAATCTTCTAACCAGGTTTTAACTTCAAATTGATTTAACTTAGTTTAAAATAAAAATTAATGGATCAGGTTTGTGTTAAATGGATTTTGGACAGGACTTAAGTCTAGGGGAGTAATTTAAGTAGTAAGATTTCGCCATGGTTCGAAGTGGGAGTGAAGGAGTTTGGATTCCTTTGCGCTTTTCTCTTGGTTCATGCCATTATAGTGAAAGCTGCTAGAAATTTTTGAGATATTATAGGGTTAGATCAGAGATAAAGAGTCTGATTGCAGTAACTTCAAGTGATATCAAAGATAACTTGAAGTAATGGAACCATTGCTAGGTATGCCAATGAGTTTCTATGAGTAGGTTTCATAATAAGATGAAAAATCGCACATGTTCACAGAAGTTAAATAACGTTTTGTATCTTCTACCATTATGTACTAAAACTGACAATACTGTACACTCTTTTTCAAAACAAAAACTACATTGTTTCGTAATTGCAACTTCCGAACCAAGTTACTCTTCTTTTATGAAATGATAGGAGCCTTCTATGTCACACACTAGAAGGAACCTGTTAATATCTGCAAGAAGAAGTAAAATATTTTTATGAAGATAAAATATGCACATACCAAACTCTTTTCTTAGTAAACAAAGTTAGATATCAGATAATGTGCACATACTAAACTCTTTACTTAGTAAATAAAATCTATCTTCCGAAAGGGGCTTACTAAAAATGTCAGCTACTTGGTTTTCAATAATAACATGTAATAATTCATTGGTTTTCAGTAATAACATGTAATAATTCAATAGTTCCTTCTAAGACATGATCTATAAGAAAGTGAAGTTTAACTTCTATATGTTTAGTCCTGGAGTGATATATAGGATTTTTAGATGAATTAATAGCACTTGTGCTATCACATAAGATAAGAATATGACTAAAGTTTTGTGCAATTTTGTTTCTCATAGGACCAAGAAAATAAACATTCACTAAGGAATTAACAATATCCATATGTGCTTTTCCTATCAACCTTATCATCTGCATAATCTGCATCACAGTAGGCAACAATATCATATGAATTTGTTTTTGGATACTATAGTTCAAAGTCCGTGGTTCTGAGAGAAGATAATGAAAGATCCTCTTGACTGCTTGAAGGTAACTTTCTTTAGGATTTGACTAAAAATGTGCACAAAGACACACACTAAGCATAATATCTGGTTTTAAACTTGTAACATATAGAAGTGAACCAATGATTCCTCTATATTTTGTCTCATTAATAGCTTTGTCTGCTTTATCCTTGTCAGGATTATTTCAAGCATATATTAGAGTTACCATTGGTTTAGCATTTTCAAACTGATATTTCTTGATAAGTTTCTTTGTGTACTTGTCTTGACTAATGAAAATCTCTTTTTTTGTTTGTTTGATTTGCAACCCAAGGAAGAAGGGTAGGTCTACTCATCTCAAACTCAAACTTGATTTTAAATTTAAATTTGAGTAATCACAAGATAAATAAAGTTGAAACAAGTTGATTAAATAATTATAATCTACCAAGACAAAAGATACAGAATTTAAAGAAATGTCCAAAGACAAACTCTAATGTAATCTTTCTCATATCTGTAATTTGGACAATTGGTCATGGAACAATCTTTTAATAAGCAAGTATAATTGTTGAGTGCTTACATAAAAACTAAAAGAACATATTTCCCAAAGAGATGTATACATGTCATATCCATATTCCATTTTTTTCAATGAAACTTACCTTAATTACATCTAAAGATAGAAATTCATATAGAGATTGCAATTTTAACTCAGTTCAAAATCTACTAACCTAGTTTAAACTTCAAATTGATTTAACTTAGTTTAAAACAAAAATTAATGGATTAGATTTGTGTTAAATAGATTTTGGATAGGGCTTAAGTCTAGGGGGTAATTTAAGTAGTAAGATTTCACCATTGCTTGAAGTGGGAGTGAAGGAGTTTGGATTCCTTTGTTCTTTTATCTTGGTTCGTACCATTGTAGTGAAACCTGCTGGAAATTTCTAAGATATTATAGGGTTTGATCAAAGAGAAAGAGTCCGATTGCAGTGAGTAACTTCAAGTGATATCAAAGATGACTTGAATTAATGGAATCATTGTTGGGTAAGCCAACGGGTTTCTAAGAGTGGGTTTCGTAATAAGATGAAAAATTGCACATGTTCTCAGAAGTTAAATAACATCTTGTATCTTCTACCATTGTGTACTAAACTTGATAATACTGTGCACTCTTTTTCAAAACAAAAACTACATTGTTTAGTAATTGCAACTTCAGGACAAAGTTACTCTTTTTTTTTGAAATGATAAAAGCCTTCTATGTCACATGCTAGAAGGAACCTATTAATATCTGCAAGAAAAAGTAAAATATTTTTATGAAGATAAAATCTACACATACCAAACTCTTTTATTAGTAAACAAAGTTAGATGTCAGATAATCTACACATACCAAACTATTTTCTTAGTAAACATAATCTATCTTTCGAAAGGGGCTTAGTAAAAATGTCAGCTACTTGGTTTTCAGTGTTAACATATAATAATTCAATAGTTCCTTCTAAAACATGATCTCTAAGAAAGTGATGTTTAACTTCAATATGTTTGGTCCTGGAGTGATACATAGGATTTTTAGATAAATTAATAGCACTTGTACTGCCACATAATATAAGAATATGACTAAAGTTTTGTACAATTTTGTTTCTTACAGGACCAAAAAACTAAACATACACTAGGGAATAGACAATAGCCACTTGTGCTTTTCTTGTCAACCTTATCAACTACATAATCTACATCACAGTAGCCAACAATATCATTTGAATTTGTTTTTGGATACCATAGTTCAAAGTCCGTGGTTCTGAGGAGAAAATGAAAGATCCTCTTGACTGCTTCAAGGTGACTTTCTTTAGGATTTGATTGAAAATGTGCACAAAGACACACACTAAGCATAATATTTGGTCTTGAACTTGTAACATATAGAAGTGAACCAATAATTCCTCTGTATTTTGTCTCATCAATAGCTTTGCTTGCTTGATCCTTATCAAGATTAGTTCTAGTATATATTGGGGTTCCCATTGGTTTAGCATTTTCAAACTGATATTTCTTGATAAGTTCTTTTGTGTACTTATCTTGACTAATGAAAATCGCTTTTTCTGTTTGTTTGATTTGCAACCCAAGGAAGAAGGATAGTTCCCCCATCATACTCATCTCAAACTCCCCCTATATTAAAGCTCAAAATTATTCATAAAAAGATAGGTTAGTAGCACCAAATATTATGTGATCAACATATACTTGAACTATGTGTAAATCATTATCCTTTTTCTTAATAAATAAGGTTTCTACCTTTCCTCTTTCAAATTTGTTCTTAAGCAAGAAGTTATTTAACCTTTCATCACATACTTGAGGAGCCTACTTTATATCATAAAAGGATTTTCTTAATTTCATCATATAATCTGGATGGTCTGCATTCTCAAAACTTGAAGGTTTCTTATCAAACACTTCTTCATTAAGATATCAATTTAAGAAAGCACTTTTGACATCCATTTGAAACAATTTAAGATTTCTATGACATGCAAAAGCAAGAAAATTTCTGATAGATTCTAATCTAGCAACAAGTGCATAAGTCTCATCAAAATCAATAACTTCCTGTTGGTTATAGCCTTAAGCTACAAGTCTATCTTATTTCTTACCACCATAACATTTTCATCAACGTTATTTCTAAATACCCAACGAGTTCCAATAACTTACTTGTTTTGTGGATAGGGTACCAAATTCCAAATCTAGTTCCTGTCAAACTAGTTTAGTTCATCTTTCATAGCTACAGTCCAACCTTCATCAGAAATGCCTCTTCAACATTCTTTGGTTCTAGTTATGAAACAAAGACAACATAATTGTTTTTAAAGAAGGCTATGGTTCTTAGACATTCTGAAGCGTCTCCTAGAATATACTGAAGTGTATCAAGACCTGTCCATTCTTTTAGTGTCTTGAAACTTTTTCTTTGATCATCTTGTGTCCTTTGCTGCATAGGCGTTGTTGAGGTGCACATGTGCAGAAAGAGCTTTTTCTGTTATAACTTCAAAAGAACTTTCTTGATCTTACGAATCTAAAGGAATTACTAGTATAGTTTAAGTTTATGATGTATCTTAAAGGACCAAAGGATGCTCTTCATTATCTGAATCAGCAGCTGTTGTTGAGGACAGTGCTTTATCAAATATAACATGTATTAATTCTTCTATCCTCTTGGTTCTTTTGTTGTAGACTCTAAATCCTTTGCTATCAATACTATATCTTGTAAAGGATGGTTTCATTAGGACTTCCAAGGTTATTCTTACCATTATTCAACACAAAAGACTTGCATCCAAAAGCCCGAAAGTAGGCAACATTGGACTTTCTTCCTTTTCATAGCTCATAAGGAGTCCTTTTGAGAATAGGCCTTATAAGACACTTGTTTAGAATGTAACAGGTAGTAGAAACAACTTCTACCTAGTAGCTATGAGGTACACCACTTTCACACAGCATGGTCCTGACAATATCAATAAGTATGTTGTTATTTCTCTCAATAACTCCATTTTGTTGAGGGGTCCTTGGACAGGATAAATTATGAGTTATACCATGATCATCAAAAAATCCTCAAACTTTTTGTTATCAAATTCTCCTCCATGGTCACTCTGAATTGAAGTAATGCAGTATACTTTTTCAATCTGAATTTTCTTGCAAAACTTCTCAAAGATTTCAAAAGCATCATCCTTATTAGCTAGGAAATAAACACATGTGAATCTAAAGTAATCATCTAATATAACAAAACCATAATGTTTACCACCAAAAGTTTGAGTTCTAGTAAGACCAAACAAATCCATATATATAAGCTCAAGCAATTGGTTAGTAGATACAACTTAGTAGATATAATATTTCTAGATGGAAAGTCATTTCTAACTTGTTTTCCTTTTGAGCATGCTTCATAAACTTGAATATTTTCAATCATTAGATTAGGTAATCATCTTACTAATTCATTTTTGGACAAATTTGACAAAATGCTCATGCTAACATGTCTAAATATTCTGTGCCAGATTAATGAGTCCTTTTCTAAAGAAATAAAGCACTTAATATTTTAGGAAGATATGTCTTTTAGTTGATCATAATAAATATTCTGATTTCTCGGACCATCAAACACAATTGTATCATTATGATTGTCAATTATTTCATAATGAGATGCCTACAACGTGACTTTATATCTCTTATCACATAACTGATTCACACTCAGCAGATTATGTTTCAATCCATCAACATACAGAACATTATCAATAAAAGTATAATCAGAAGCACCAATTTTACCAATTTTGGTAACCTTTGCCTTGATTTTGTCAGCAAAGATAACATTACCTCCATCTTTTCTTTCAATATAGTTGAAGTGTGATATTTCACCTGTCATATGTCTTGAACAACCACTGTCAACTATCCATTGGTTTTCTCTTTTTACTGTTCTAAAGCATATCTGCAAAATGCACTATCTCAATTTAGGTACCCAAACTGTTCTAAGTCCTTTCAGGTTAGTAAATTAACACTTTGGTCTCCAAACATATATTTCAAATAATTTCTTCATTCTTTGTATGTTACAAGAGTAGATAATATGTGCATGTTTGCCACAGTAGAAGCATAAAAACAGATGAATGAGAGTTACTATCACTTTGTGATGCATCAGGTTACTGCTACTTTGATTGCAACTACTGTTGGTTTAAGAAAAAAGTTCTTATACAACTTGATGTTATTATTTTCACCATATCCTATTCCTACCTTATCAAAGATACCTTTACCTTCAACAAAATTAGCTAGGTCCTTTTCTAGAGATATGATTCTTTCAAAAAATGTTTCTTTTTCAAATTCTAGGCAATCACATGCAAATTCTAGTTCAGTAACCTTTTCTTCTAACTTTTTTACTTTTTCAAAATCTTTACAATCATTTTTAAGCAATGCATTTTCTAACAGAGTTATTTTTTCTTCCAAGCATTCCTTTTCGAATACCTTTTCCTTATAGACATTTTTAGTCTTAACAAGAGATATATTCTTGGACAACAAACTCTTATTCTCTTATTCTAATGATCTAATTTTATTTCTCAAAGATGCATAATTGTTTTTGAAACTTCTCGGCCTCTTTAACATATTGCACAGTTAATTTTTATACTGAACATACGGTTTATGATATACATCTTTTAGTTCATCAATTTCAAGATCAAAGTCAAAACTATATATCTCATCCTCCTCTGAACAGGCCATAAGGCAAACATTGCTTACTTCTTTGGTCTTTTCTTCATCAAAATTCTCAAAATCTTCATCATAACAAGTTACAGTCATAACCTACTTTCTATTTCTTTTGTTTTCTTTTTTGTCCTTTTGAAGAAGAAGGGGACAATCTAGTATGGTGTGTTTAGGCTTCTTGCAATGATAACATATACTTTAAGTATTCTGTGTACTACTAGTGCTACTATTGCTGCTACCTTTTGACATGGACCTACTGTTTTTAGTTTTCTTATTTCCTTCTCTTTTCTTCATCAACTTCTTTTTGTAAAAACGTGCATACTTTTTTACCATAAGGTTGAATTCCTCATCTCCATCTATCTGCAACTCAGTGTTGCTTTCATTACCATTTGATTCATCAACCACTTTTAGAGTCATTCCTGTTTTATAGGAGAATCCTTCATCTCGTCTAAGCTTTGTCTCATCGATCATCAAGTTTTCTCTTAGCCAATCAAGTGAAATAGTGTCTAAATCTTTTGTAGTTTCTAGAGCCCTCACTTTGCGTCTCCACTCCTTTGGCAATGTCCCTAAGATCTTAATCATAAGCTCATCTTTAGGATACAGCTAGGCTGTGATGATATTGTTGAGTTGTCCAAAAATTTTATCTATGGTCTTTCCCTGTCGCATGCTAATAGTTTCACATTGATGCACTAAAAGACTTATCCTATGTTTCTTTACCGCATTTGTTTCTTCAAAGGTAACTTGAAGTTTGTCCCACATTTCTTTTGCTGAAGAATAGTAGGATATCTTTTCATACTATTCTGGAGAGAGTGCACAAATCAGATGATGTCTTGCCTTAGCATTTAGCTATGTATTTCTTCTATCAAGATCAGTCCATATCTCTACGTCATCAGTAGCAGGAAGTGTAGCTTCTACTTTGATAGCTTGCCAAAATTCAATATCTATAAATTGAAGATAGATTGTCATTCTCTCCTTCCAATAGGAATAGTTGTTTCCATTAAAATAAGGAGGCTTTGCAACAAATTATTCTTCAAGACTTCTCAAGTTGTTTTCCACGTGTTGTAAAAAATAGAAAACTGTTAAAATTTAAAATGAAAGGAGCCTCTTACATTTTGAAAATAACAGTAGCTATAGTGATAAAATTTAAAAGATAAGGAAAGAGAAATAATGACACAATCAATTTATACTGGTTCAGCTTATAGCAAGCCTACATCTAGTCCTAAAGTATCTAACTTGATATTTCACTAAAATCTCCAAGTAGTGATTTGACGAGCCTCTTCAAACTCATAAGTACATCTTTTACAAGGTTCTTCAACTTTTCACACTAGTAGTATTTGACCAGCCTCTACATGTTCTCAACAATCAAAAGTAGGATTTGCTCAATATGAGCTACAACGGATAATCTCTCTCAATATAGCATTTTCACTTTCTAAAGCACATAGGGTAGATAAAGATATGACTTTCAATTCTGAGTATAGTTGCTACTGATTTATTTTGAAATCTTGTAGTGGGTGGATGCAATAGATCTTCTTTAAATAGAAGTTCTCTTCAAAGATCCTTATAAAATTTTCTTCACGTATATTAGTCGTGGCTTCAATTTCATCGTGAACCAATTGAGTTGAATCAGTTTTGAATCTATTAAAACATCTTCCATATCATCTTTGATAGTATCTTAAAATATCTAAATGTTTGGACAAGTTTTTGACTGTGTCTCGCAGCTAACTGTCAAATCAGACGAATACATGTTCCTTCGTCTATACAAAACTGATAGGGACTATTCATTCTAGATTTTTTAGAACCATTTTTGACTATTTGAATGAGTTTGTTAAGTTGGTTCCTGTAAAATAAGAGTAATTTATCCTCTAAAACTAAGTTATATACCCATTTTATATTGTTATCTTTTGGATAAATAAGATAATTCAGTCCAATAAATTTGAATTTAAAATGAAACTGAATATTATTGATTGTTATCATTAAAATCATTAATTTAAAAGCCTTGAGTTAACACTAACAAGTTTAGGAAGAAGAAGTTAACCACAAATGCTACACAAGCGAATGAAAAGGCATAAAGGGTAAATAAATGTAAGTTATGTAAGAAAGTTGGACACTGGAAGAAAGATTACTTAAAACGTAAGGCTTAGTTTGAAAAAAAAAAGGTAAACATTATGTTTTTGTATATTTCGAATCAAACATATGTGAAGTTCCTTTTAATTCTTAATGGCTTGATATTAGTGTTGCTCCTTATGTTTCTAATATGATTCATGAATTTCTTATGATCCAAACTATATGCTCAAACAAAAGTTTTCTCTTTATAAAAAACTATATGAAGGCTCCAATTATAGACATAAGGACTTATCATTTAATCATAACTTTTGGTCATTAGCTAAATCTTTTGACAAATTTGTATATACCTTTAATTTTTAGAAACCTATTTTTTTATTTCAAAAATTGACGTTTATTAGGTTTAAAGAAGAATTTGGACATGGTTTCAATTTACTTAAGAAAAATTAGACAAAAATATGAAAGTGGTAAGATTTAATAGAAAGGGTAAAAATATTGGAATATGATTAATCAAGAAAATATTCTGGTCCATTTATAAAATTCTTTGAAATATATGACATATATACATAAAACACTAAGTTAGAAACATTTCAATAAAATGGTATAGTGCAGAGGTGTAATAAGATATTAATGAACATAGTTAGGCATGTGATGAGTAACTCCTTATTATCTAAATCTTTATGGATGTATAATTTGCTATGTATTTATTAAACAGGTCCCTAGTAAAGCAGTTCCAAAAACTCTTTTTGAACTATAAATTAGAAGGAGACATAGTTTAAAACAATTACATGTTTAGGGATGCCCAACAAAGGCAAGGATTTATAATTCGCATGAAACGAATTTATATTTTTAAATGTTTAGTGGTTACTTTATAAGTTACCTAGAGAAATAAAAAGGATTTAGGTTTTATTTTCTAAATCATAGTTATAGAACTAAAGAAATAGAAAATGCTAGATTTATTAAGAATGGTAAAGTTAACGGGAGTAATAAGTGATAAAATGTAGATATTAAGGATGTAAGGGTAAATGCTCTTATATTTGTAAAGGCTCCTTCAACTATAGTTGTTTCAAATATTATTTTAGTAATTAAAAAATTTAGATAATAGTGAAAATATTTAAATTAAAAAGCACATATAAGAAACTAACTCACCACCACCTATTTTACATAAACCAAAAGAATAATGCCTTGAAAAGATCTTAAAAAGAAAGAAAGTCAATTATTTCAAATTAGGTTATGGTTTATATAGAAGACTTAAATGTTGATGTTAGGAACAATAAAGATCCAATTTTATTTTCAAAAGCCATAAAATGTGCAGAGTTTGAAAAATGGATTGATGAAATGAAAGATGAATTAAAATCTATTTAAAGACACAAAGTTTAGGATCTTGTTAAATTTTCAAAAAGCATTAGCTAAGTTAGGAATAAATGGGCTTCTTTAACCAAATGTGACTCAAATGGCAATGTAATACATTGCAAGACTAGACTTATTATTAAGGGTTATATTTAGAAAGTTGGTGTTGATTATAAAGAGATACTTTCAAATATATAAAGAAAAAGACTCATAAAAAATTGTAATGTTATCGGTAGCTCAATATGATTTAAAGTTCCACCTAATGGATGTGAAAATAACCTTTCTTTAATACGGATCTTCAAGAGTTTGTATTTTTAGACCAACCTAAAGGTTTCTCAACAAAAATTTAAATAGTGTGTAAACTTAAGAAGTCAATATATGGACTTAAACAAACTTCTCGATAATATTCCTAAGTTCAATAATATTATAACATCTTTTAGTTTTTAGGAAACAATGTTGATCAATATATATAATGAAATATTGGTAGGAATAAGTTTGTTTTCTTAGTTCTATATGTTGATGATACTTTATTTGCTACTAATGATTTGAGAATGTTATACGAGATAAAAGATTTTCTCTTTAACAATTTTGAGAAGAATGATATTAGAGAAGCATCCTATATGATAGGAACTATTTTTTTAATAAATCAAAAAGGTTATTAGGATAGTTTCAGAAATTAAGCTTATATCGAGAGAATTCTAAAGAGATTTAATATAAAGAAGTGTAAAGCAAGTGTAGTTCATATTCAAAATAGTTACAAAGTTAGTCTCGTATAATGTCCAAAGAATAATGTGAAGAGAAAAGAGATGGAATTAATTCCTTATACTTTAATTATGAGTAGTTTAATGTATCTACAAACTTGTACAAGATCATATATTAATTTTGCAATTGAAATATTGGGTAGATATTAAAGCAACCTGAAAATTATTTATTAGAAAGCTACAAAGAAAGTATTGAGGTACTTGCATGGAACAAATAACTAAATGCTTATGTATTCAAGGTCTAATCATTTAGAAGTGATTAGATACTAAGATTCAGATTTTGGTGGATGTCTTGATAGCAAAAAATCTATATTTAGTTACCTATTTCTTTTAGTAAATGGAGCAATATCATAAAAGAGTGTTAAATAGTCTATTAGTACTTCATCCATTATGGAAGCATGATTTGTGGAATTTGAAGTTAGAGTTTATGTATTAGTGTTGTAGAATTCTATTTTAGGACTTGAGGTTGTCAACATTATTACCAACCTGCCACAAATTTATTGTGATAATTATGCATTATTTTTTCTCCGATAATAATGAATATTCAAAAAGTGCCAAACATATGACATTAATGTGTTTTTTCTTAGTGAAGAAAGTTCAAAATTAATTAATTTCTATTAAGCATATTTTTACTAATTTTATGATAGCGTATCTATTAACTAAAGGTTTATAACAAAAGATATTTAAGGAATATATACATAGAATTGGTATAGCATAAAAGGACTTTGTTTATGATGATACTAGTACTATAAACTCGTTTATATGTATCTGATTCTACATTAATGATTTTAAGTTTTATGACAGTGTATCCTTTTATGTTTTGATATTTTGATAAGAAAGATTATCAGACATAATTGTAGACCATCATGGAATTTGTTTATGTCATTATTTATAAACCTAGTATAGTAAATAACAAATTTTGTAGTATATAGAAGGAAGTATATTACATAAATAATACTTGTATTTATTATTTTATTATACAAAGTTATTGATGTTGAAGTTTTAAGGTTTATTTTTCATACATTTGGTGTTACGTTGTAAAGCCCACAAAAACCCAATCTTTAATAAAAGCCCAACCCATCCTATAAAAATAAAAAGAGAGGAGATATATATATACAATAGGTAGGTTGTATATATATATAAGACAATAGGTAGGTTGTAAGAAAACTAACAAAAAAGCTCCACCCTGATTTTTCTCCTGCATGTGAAGCTTTTCTCAAGTCCTCATTTTGTCTGTAGTAGATTAGAGATGAATTTGTGAAGATTAAGAATTCAAAAATCTATTAAAACGGTGTAGAACTTCATATAGGTAAGAAGGAAATTTTCAGCTAAATTTCATCCCTTTTATTAGTAATTTTCAATCATCCTAAGGTAGTTTCTAGTTGGAATTATGTTGTGATTGTTTCTTATAACAATCTTGATGAAATTTTAAAAAATAGAGAAAAAGTGTGGCTAGAAAATTGAGAAAAGGAGGAGGTTTGGAAAAGAAGAGAGTGTAAAGAAGAAGACAATTTTAGGAAATAGTAACTATTTTAAGGGGCAAAATAGGAACTGTGAAGATTTATAGGTAAAATTGGAATTTAATTCCTAGAAGGGTATTTGAGAAATAATAAAAATGTGATGATAAAATAGGAATTTTAATAATTAAGAGTAATTTGATGATAAGATAAAGTAAGAATATTTTTATTAATGAAGAACAAAGTAACAAAAAGGGAGTAACTTTGGATTATTAAGTATAATTAGGTTTGAAAATTTTTATTAAATAAATTTTAATGGAATTTTGTAAATGTCTAAGCCAATGGACCAATCAAAATAGTTAAATCTAAAAATCGGGTAAGGATAAATATAAAAGCACCCTTATATTTGTATACGGTTCATAAAATGTGAATTTTTGTTATTAATAAATTATTTTTGGTAAATCATATTTTGAATTAGTGATTAATTAAATTAATAATTAACTATGTGAATTTCTAAAATATTTATAAGAATTTTATGTATTAAATAAATGATTAACAAGGTACAAATGTTTAGTATTTATATTTTGTTATATATTATGATGTATATTACCCGATAATTTTGGAAAAATATGATATTTATAACTTGAGTTGTGCATTTATATAATTGAGAATATTAGAGTAAGATAAAAAAACATTTATGAAATTAGATAGAGATTGGTCTATAATGATCTAAGGATAGAATGTGAAAGTTGTGAATTTCTGACTTGTCTAAGATAGACTATATTCGATAATCTTATATTAATAGATTGTTAAGATATGAGCGAGTTTGTAACTAAATACCTATTCGTAGAGTAGGTATTAAGACATTCTAGGTGTTGAGGATGCCATGTACTAATGACTAGATATCGAAGTGGTATCGAGATATCCTAAGTTTACAGGATATCCTATGTTAATGACTAAGTATTTGAGTGATACTAGGATACCATATTAGATTGAGAGATTGAGGTAACCTGTGTCGATATACATATCTAATTACGTTTCCACTTAGTAAGCGATTATGATGAGTAGAGATGAGTTAGTAGATCAATGAATGCAAATCTATTAGATTAAGCGAAACCTAGTTAATTCATTTAATAAAACGGTAAAACATGAATGGTAATAATAAATATAATATTAGTATTAATAATGACAAAATTCTAAATGTTTATTAAGAGTTTGGACAGAGTGAGTATTGCTTGTGTATTTTAGTATTATTTGTATATTTTATCATTTGATTGTTTTCAATATACAGTACGATCAAGTTATCCTTACTAAGTAGGTAGCTTACTTTGCTATATTTTGCTAAGAGATAAAGAAATTGTCACTAACCTAAGTGTATATGATTGTAAGTGTGAAGTCTAAATGAGGTTAGTAGATCAAATTGAGTATAGTTATTTTATTGTTTTTTTTTTTTGATATTACAGTCTAGGATGGTTATGCTTGTACAGATAATTATTGTGACTAATGAACATCATTTTAAGACTCATGAAATTTTGGTAATTAATGATACAATTGAGAAAATTTTAGCTAAATTGTAGGTTAAGAATTTTAATTTGATACGTCATATATGCTATTTAATTTGTGATTATCTTATAAATAGATCAAGTAGGAGAATGTTAGAATACAACTTAGTATTAGGTTAGCTAATTATGTTTAAATCTAATTAAAAATTAAATAGCTGAAAATCTTTCATTTTTTATATAATAGACGTACGAGATTAAATTATAATAAATATAAATTGATCATTTCCCTACTTATTAGAATTTATAATTAACAAATATTAATTATTCCATTAAAATATCTATAAATAGAAAGGGAAAAGAAAATTTAATTTATTCAAATATAGATTTGCAAGATATCAATTTTAACATATATTATAAGTATGTGTTTATGTTTTATATTATGAGTTAATGTTTTAGTTTGAATAATTAAACAATATTCATATGCATTTACAAAGTCCTTGACCCTAACTGGGTGTATGTTATCTTGTACTGCTCCTGGCTGGCTCTTTTTGAATACATTTTCTTTAGCAGTAGTTTGGAAGTGACGGTGATAATAAAATAGTAAGAAGTTAATAAGCGGTAGGTTGGAAATAGAGAAGAACAAGAATGCGAATTGTGAGGCTTAAAATACGGGTCAAACAAGATCGAATGGTCTCTTTCTCTGGCAATCGCAGCCAAGCTTAAACTACTCCGAACATACCATTTTAGGTTTCACTCCTTTTCTTCACCTAACTTGAACGCTACATCTCTCGCGGAGCTATGTACAAGTCTCTATACGCACAACGTTCTTGGCACTGTACAGCTGCAATATTTCAGTTATGCAAGCAAAACATTGTGATTTATTAGCACAGTAAAGATGCAACATTTTCGTTCTGCAAGCAAAAGATTATGGTGGTGAAGTAAAGGAAGGATCTTCGAAAAGATGTTGGGGGTAGGCCAAACTAATGCTGTTTGGATGATTATGGTGGTGATTGACATTGATCGTTTCAAGAGATTCAAAAGAAGACAAAAAATCAACGTTTTCCATCACGTAAAATTAAATTAAATCTATTAAAATTATATTAATTAAATTTAATTGATTCAGTTAAAGTAACCAAAAAGTAATAATAGTTAAGATATATTATTTCAAATATCTTAATTACCCTTGAGTTTTATAAAAAAATATTTCAACTTTTATTTTTAATATTAAATAGGACCATATTTTATAGCTCATAATTCATATATGTTTATGTCAAAATTAATAATAATATTATTATTTAGTTAATGTTTATGTTGTTAACACGTTACCTTGATTTTTAACAATAATTAATAATATTGTTTATTTTGAAATAGAAATATGTCGAATTTTAGTAAGAGTAATGTTAAAAATTATTGCTTTGATAATTTTAATAAAAATCAAGATATTTCAAACAATTTATTTATATTTATTTTATTTACAATCTGTATTTTTTATCTTAAGGACAAGATGAACATGTCATTAAATTCAGTCTCAAGTTTCAGAAAATTAATAACATAAAGACTTTTTAGAAGAACCATTAAATTTTAATTTAATTATAGAGATTGAGAGTGTGATCTTTCGAAACATGAAATGTTTATACGTTTTTCTAATTTTTAATATTGCTAAACCAAACCAATTCGGAATTGCTTGATTTAAACTAACGGTAAACCTTTGTTTAAAAGTTAATTAGGGCATAGGGTACTTCTATAATTTCAGGCTATATTTGTTATTTAAGAAAATGTAACAGGCTGTACCGAGTAAAAGAGGATGAGAAAAATAAAATAAAATATACATCTGTACAAATTGAAAGAGCAAAATAAATCTTTGTGAATAAAATATACATCTGTACAAATTGGAAGAGCCAAATAAAATCTTTGTGACAAAGTTAAGGGACTCTTTAGTTTTATTTATTTATTTTTTAGTTTTAGTTTTCTTTTTCTATTTTATTTTTAATTTTATTTATGCTTAATTATTAATGTCTAATAATTGCATATTATATAAAATTTAAGGATATATTTTGTTAAATAAATAAATAAAATAAAATTTATTTTAATCTCTTATATAATATTGATGAAATTTTCAATAAAAATTATTATATTATACTACAATAAATAATCTAACAATTAAATTTTTATCTATAAATTAATTTTTATCTTTAATATATTTTAGAACAATTAGAACATTTTTTAAAAGTTTATATATTTTAAAAATATTTTGAATTTGAATTTTCTT
>JANIPM010000232.1:9658341-9673978 GCA_027478405.1 Erythroxylum cassinoides
ATATAATAGAAGTCTTAGAGTTAGTAACTCTAGCTTTTTTATGATTAATTAAATTTAAATTAAACAAATTAATTACACGACATTATTTTTCAAATTTTATTATATTGCATATGATATTTTTATGGTGTCTCATTTTATGTATATTTTGAGTAAAGAGAGGGAAAAACCGAGACCTGGTCTAAACCATCAAAACCTTCCTAGTCAAATCAAAAGTGTTTCTTTCACTAAATGGTAATTCTTTAATTATATTTGAAAAAGCATATGCATTTTAAGTCATTAATAACTTTTAAAAGGTATATAAAGCAAACCTCCACACGTTAAAGGGCTTGTAAATATAAAAATCAACAAAATTTTATTTTAAAAGAAGAAAATATTTATCAAAGTTACTAAAAGCTATTATGAGTAGTAGCTTCCCGTGGATTATAATTCAAATCTTTTAATGGACACAAAGTGATGATGTCTTGTCTACGCTTTTCTTTTTTTCAGTGTACCACAAAATAGTGGGAAATATCTACTTTTTTTTAGATAACATTAGGTATCTGCCTTAGTCAGACTAATCCTAAGCCCCTATGATCTCACCCTAAAGAATCTAGAGGATGTAAATCTGGAACCCTAAGATTCCTCAAGTTCTTATGTAGTCTGTATATTTCTGCGCACAAAGAATTTTCACATACTCTAGATTGTTCAGCTGTTGATTGATCACTGGCTCCCCCTGCTCAGCATCAGGTTTCTATCAGCCCCCAGGTTCCCTAGCAGCTCCAACTCCTACACTGTCGCTGGAAGCGAGGCATCCATAATTGATCCGATCAAGGAGCTTTGCCCAAGGGCTGCTCAGTATCAGGTTTCCATCAGCTCCCAGGTTCCCTAGTAGTTCCAACTCTCACACTGTTGCTGAAAGCGAGGCATCCATAATTGATCCGATTAAGGAGCTTTGCCCAAGGACTAGAGGATCATCAATAGAAACATGCTTATTTCTCCTCCTTTGACGTGACTCAAACTCAAGACATCATTTGAAGAGAAAGCCTCAAGTGAAGAATCTGGACCAATTGGTCCACCCGTCATTGTCAATATTTACTTTTAATTCTACGTGAAGCAATAACTTTTTCTTAATCGTAACGCGCTTACGATTCTTCATTAAATGTGGAATCTTCAACGTATTTTATCCAGCAATAGTTTTTGTAAGCCCTAAATGCAAAGAGGAAGCTACTTACAGCCTCTGTAGCTTTAAAGGTCAATAGCACCGAAAATGTAACATTGACAATTGATGTCGGTCATGTCGCTACTTTCTTCGGCATTCCCAAGTAGTTTATCTTCCACATTAATTCCCACTAATAAAAGTTGATATTTACTAGTTGCTTAAATATTTCTACACAATAATCTAATTATTTATCTTTCTTATATTGTTTCTGCCTATAAATAAAAACCATTGACCTATCTAAGCACTTGTTTGTTCTTTCTCTTAACTTTAATTCTTCCTCTCTTCTTCGTTCCTAGCTTCCTCTTTCTCCCCGTTGATCTAGATAGCCAACTAGCATGCTTGAATGTCCAGCCACAGGTAAAGCTAAGCATCAAAGCTAAAGTGTTTTGCGGAAGAATTTTACCCCCAGCCGGAATTGATGATAGCTTTTATTTCTTTCTTTGTCATTCCTGTTCATAAACTTTAGTTTCAACATCAGATAAGAAGTTCAAAATTTACATGTTGTTTAAAGCAATTTATACTCATAACGAAAGCTTTCTACTTGATAATCTTTGTTGATAACAGGGAGAGATTTGAAGAGATAGGGAAGAAGATCACGAAAGATGCTTATGAATCTTCACAAATGGGAAAGAGGCATGTAGTAGTTCCTTCTGGGAATTTGAATACCGTTACACCTTGTGCTGCGTGTAAACTCTTGAGAAGAAGGTGCTCTGAAGAGTGCCCCTTTTATCCATATTTCTCTCCTCATGAACCCCAGAAATTCGCTGCCGTTCACAAAGTTTTTGGTGCAAGCAATGTCTCCAAGATGTTAACGGTAAATCCACCAAATCCCATCTACCCAGTCTTCCTTATTTGTTCTGTTTTTTTTTTTTTTTTCATCATTTCATGTTAGTTATAGTTGATAAAGAAGTCTTTCGTTTCATGAGGAATACTTCCCAAGTTGTTTTCTTGCGTTTCTGTGGGCTTGTTATCTAGGAGGTTCCTGAAAGCCAAAGAGCTGATACAGCAAACAGTCTGGTTTTCGAGGCAAACTTGAGGTTGAGAGACACAGTTTATGGTTGTGTGGGCGCAATTTCAGCTTTACAACAACAGATTCAAGCTTTGCAAGCGGAACTTAGTGCAGTGAGAGCAGAGATACTCGAGTACAAATATAGAGAGGCTACTCGCAATTTAATGCCTTCTACTCAGGTCGCTATTATTTCCCCGGGAGCTGTTTCAATTGCTGCACCGTCACCGCCGGCTCTCCCTTCAGTTCAGCTGCTTCCACCGCCTCCTCCACTGCCTCCTCATTCGATAGTTGTCTCCTCATCATCTTCCTCGTCGTCTGCTTCTTCTCTATATACATCAACCACTAGCACAACAGGTTTTAGTTCTATTTCTAGTGACAATATTTCCATATTTTGAGTAATTATATGTAAATGGATCACGGTGAACAACATGCCTTTAATACTTAATTTTTGCAAATAACCTCGTTTGATTCTTGGTAGTGCAGCAATCTCATTCCATGTAATGTTTTCGATCTTTCCTAGTATTTGCTATATATGATAACAAAATAAAATGACGCAAATTGACAACTTGTGTGAATTTCGACTACGTATTTGTTACATCTTAGGTTTTGTCCTTGAATAGCCACTCTTCCATTAAACCAATATTCAAAGCTGTTTTAATCAATAATTCTTATAAATTATTGGACTTGACAAAAGAAAAGAAAGCTTGCACATGTTAAACTTGGTCTTTTGAGTTCACCGTCTACCTTGATTTGTTAAAAAACACTATCTTTGGGATTACGTTTTGACTAAAACTTGGAGTTCATAGTTACATTTTTGTCTGTTTGAAGGACCATAAGAGGTTTGTGTAATAATAGACGTGAGGAGACAAAACGCATGGTGGCTGTGATTTTCTCTTGGTAACGTCAGAATCTCTGCATTGATCAGAATAGTCATACCTTTTACTGCTTCTTTACTTTTGTATTTGTCATTATGTGAATATATGACTTGATTGAGCCCATACAGCTCCCAATCTATTTAGTATATTTAGTAGCTAGTTAGTGACAGCTACCTCATAAACTTTTAAATGCATGAACTTGGCCTGATTTTGTGAGTTAAGTCTTATCCATTTTCCTTTCCCAAATGTATATGAAAGGCTTCGACTCTTATTTCACTCTGGGAGCTGTTTTAGTGATAGCAGTGCTAATGTTATCCATGGAAGTCAGTGTTCTTGCTGTAGCTTACACCATGAAGTTTAAGACGACCATGGAACTGAATCGCACTATAACAGTTCTATCCAATCATATAATATAAAACTTGACTCATCCGTTCAGTTTTTAGATCATATTCCAATTCTACTATAGTTGTGTGTTGCTGCTGTGTATCAGGTTACACCCTCCTCATTAAACCTCAATTCCAGCATCACATTTTTAATGATCCATGTTCTACGGTAGCTAAAGTACATCTCAGCTTTATATTCTCGTTCCCAATAGCTTGGTTCCCGACAACACAAAATATTAACTTATTCTGATTTTGGATGGATATTGATGTGGTATAGAAGCCAACCAAATGATGAAGCATTGCATGTAGGTTTGTCAGCCTCTCTATTTGACAGAGGTAAGGATGCATATTGCCAAACTTCTTCAAACTGTACGTCAGTGAGACTCCTAATAGATGTTGATGTTGTTGTAGAAACCAACCAAAGTCGATTTAGGCTCTATTCAAGCTCTACATTGTAACCGTAGTATTGCCATTATAGTCCTAGTCGTTACTATAATTTGTTTCACCTACATCATTCCCAATTATTACAATTGCACACAAATACAGTTGTAATCGTAATCCGTAATTCAAAACCTTGTTCCTACCTTTCTTACTTTTGGCACAACATGCCACCTATTGATCATGTAACTGCAGGTCTTCTCTGCTTTCACTATGTTTCAGTTCTCTTTTCTTTTTTCCCTTAACATTATTGGACATAACATCAGCATTGCCCTTATCAGCCTGCACCATTCTCAGAAGGTCCATCAATATATAGGACTCACCAATAACCCAGTATCTCTACATTTATGTTCCTATTTCATTTTAACAGGTTCTATGGTTCAATTCATGAAAAGTTGGACCATTTCATGCATGTGAGAAAATGTATACAGACATCTTAATGAAGTCAATTCCACAATATTTACAAATCGGAAGAAATTGAGTTTACGTGGCGTGTTGAGCTAAATCTACCAGTTGAACAAGCAAAGACAAGAATAATAATAGAAAATAAGCTAGAAAGGAAAGTGTACAGCAGATGTACGAATATCACCGATGGTTCTATACCAAAACAAAACCCTAATGTGTCTAGCAATGGAATTTGGTCTCGCGTCGTGGTTGCTTCTAACATTCGCTTCTCATCCTTTCTGCTTTCTCAACAAATTAGTGAATATAAAAGCCTGAGTCTCATTCCTTCACTTTCAGAAACTGCCACTTGTTTTAAGCACAATCTCCTCTATCTCTATATCTATATTCTTTTTCAGATTTTGAGGAAACAATTCGTTGTTAATCAGACAACTACCAGTCAAGGTAAATAAAATATAATATGCATCAACTTTCAGAAATTTGACAGATGGCTTATAAAAAACTTTGAAAATGATAGATTATCATGTGATATTATTTTTTTGTGAATAAAATAGCTACATAGAAGTTCCATTTAATAGTTGAATGTGGTTGTATGCCATCATTAATTTCCACATTAACTTGAAAATATTCTCGTAAACCTAGATATGGGGTTGACTTTTCGTTGAGAACATCAATGCTCCAACACCAAACATTTCTTACCCCGAAATACCAAATAAGTCCCATATGTTTTACTTCTTTATCAATTAGATCCATCATGTTAACCAAAAGATCAAATAAGCAACTTATGTCATAAATTTCAAAGAACAAAGGCTACCTGGCAAATATTCTAAAAATTGGTTATGATTGGACGCACACAAAAGTGGCCCAGCCAGAAATTTTGAACGAGTTATGTTTCAAAATTTTAAGGTGTTAAGCGCTATATTAGGCTTAACGGTAGAGATTCTGTTCTACTCTTCCAAAAAAAGAGGGTGTCCGAATTAATGCTAAACCCAAACGAATTTTTGCATCCTTTGCATCTAATTTCCGTCAATTATCTACCTTTTCTAAACCTTATATTTTTCATATTAGACATTCAACAATTATATATAATTTTCTTATGAAAATCAGTTTCTGATTTTATAAGTAATTAAAGATATTAGAATACTTTGTGTTTATTAGCTGATATTTACTTCCTAGTTTAGTTGTGTTTTATTTAGTTAATTGTTAAGTCTATAATTCTTCCATGTGTTTTAGCTAAATTTAGGTGATTTTCATTATTTCACAACTTGTATTAGTTTGCCATATATGTTCTTCTCATAATCAATATGGAAAAAAGATACTAAGAGTTATTTTTCTTAAAAGTTATTTCTATCAAATTTAGTTATGGTATCACAATGATCCTGTTCCTTTGTGTATTTCTTAAATTCCTTCTACTATGGATGATAAAGAGAATATAAATGGAATTAAATTTTTTTAAAGTTTCAAAGGAAGTGATAGTCTCATCATCTAGCACCATTACTGATGGAGATGTCAACACATCACAAAAACTAAGTTTCATGTTACTAAATAAGTTTAACTATCTTCCTTGATCACAGTTACTATTGCCTTTGGTGGTAGATCCATGTTAGGATTTATCAATGGAAAAGAAAAATCCCATGATCTTGAATCATTAGAGTATAAAGCTTGAATATCAAAAGACCAACATGTTATGTCTTGGATTTTTAACTCCATGGAATGTAATCTTGCTGAAATTTTCAGCTACTCTAAATAATCCTTGAATCTTTGGGAAACTGTTTGAGATATGTATGGCAACCGAAACAAAACCTTCACCAATCATCGATTTATAGAAGCTAATTCACCACCATTTGTTTCAGATGTAAATCTTTCATCTGTTGGATCATATACAACTGATGACACAATTGGTGATATAGCCAAGGGAACTTCCATCAACTTAAATGAACTCGTTTCTTTTGATGTTCACAGAGACTCAATAGTTCCTCGTGGAAATCCTCAATGTGTTAGTCATCCTCTTAAAAAGTTGCAAAATTATACTGCTTCTATAGCCAAATACCCTCTCACTAAATGTTTAACATGTCAAAGATTATCTTTTATGCATAGAGCATTTCTCACAACCATCTCAAATGTTCAAGAGCCTAAAAGCTTTTAAGAAGCAAACTCCCAAGTTATATGGAAGAATGCTATGGTGGAGGAACTAAAGGCACTTGCAGATAATGACACTTGGCGAGTTGTACCTCTTCCTCAAGGTAAACATACTGCTAGTAATTGTTGGGTATTTAAAATCAAGTTCAATTATGATGGAGCAGTTGATCATCATAAGGCACAACTTGTAGCGTGGGGATTTATTCAAAAATTCAACATTGATTGTAAGGACACTATTGCTCCAGTTGCCAAGATGACTACCATTAGAGTTCTTTTATCTGTTGCTGTTAATAACGGATGGTCATTACTTCAAATGGACACAAAAAAAAGCTTTTTTGCATAGTGATCTTGATGAAGAAGCATTCATAAAACTTCCACTGGCCATCCTCAAAGTGATAATCCCAACTTGGTTTATAAACTCCATAAATCTATCTATGGTACGAAGCAAAGTCCTCAAGCTTGGCATGCAAAACTGAGTTATGCCTTTAAAACTCTTGGTTTTTTAAGAAATTTATTTGATTCTTCATTATATGTTTGAATTGGAGAGATTGACAAACTGATGGTGCTTATTTATGTTAATGATCTCATCATAACTGAAAACAATGTTGATTTTTTTACTCGTTTGAAGAAGAATCTACAATGTCAATTTCCTATTAAGGAGCTTGGTTAATTAAAATACTTTCTTGGGATGTAAATGGCAACTTCTAGTAAAGGGATCTTTCTTAATCATCATAAATATATAATGGACTTACTTTAAAATGTTGATATGTTGGATAGTAAGCCGGTGGCCACTCCTCTCGATGGTAAACTGAATTTTGATTATATGGGAGCAGCTCTTGATTTTCCAAGTTACTATCAAAAACTTGTAGGGAGGCTTATCTATTTAACTATGACCAGACTTGATCTCGCCTTTGTTATGAGTCTTGTCAATCAACATATGCATGCCCCAATTGGTTCTCATTTGTATATGGTGAGATGTATTTTGCGATACTTAAAGGGAACTATAGGTTGTGGAACTGTCAGGACTCAAAATGGACACACTACTATTATGGGATATATCGATTCTAATTGGGCTAGAAATACTCCGGATCATTGATCTACTACAGGTTATTACATATTTGTTAGTGGTAATTTAGTGTCATGGAAAAATAAAAAAATAACATGTTGTAGCTAGGTTAAGTGCGAAGCTGAGTATCATGCTATGGCTATTGCTGCTTGCGAGTTGGTATGGCTTAAAAGTCTACTTGCTAATTTGGGTTATCCTTGTACTACACCTATGACTCTTTTATATGATAATCAAGTTGCCATACATGTTGCCTCCAATCTTGTGTTCCATGAAAGAATAAAACAAATTGAAATTGATTGTCATTATATTCATCAGTAAATTCAATCTAAACTTATTCAAACTCATTATGTGTAAACAAGGGACCAACTTACTGATGTGTTTACTAAAGTTTTCCCTCGACCCAGTTTCATCAGCTCTTAAACAAGCTTGGATCCATCCATCCATTGGATCCTGCTCGAGGGAGAGTATTGAAAATATTAAAATATTTTATGTTTATTAGCTAATATTTATTTCCTAGTTTAGTTGTGCTATATTTAGTTAATTTTTGTGCATACGTTAAGTCTATAATTCTTCCATATGTTTTGGTTAAATTTTGGTGATTGTTACTATTTCACAGCTTGTATTAGTTTGCTCTATATACATGTATTCTTCTCATAAATGATATGAAAAAAGATACCAAGAGTTACTTTTTAAAAAAGTTATTTCCTTCAAATTTCTTTACAAATAAATATTAACGTTTACAAATTGAATTGAAATATAAAAATGGCATAATTGAATTGAAATATAAAAATGGCTTAGTTGAACTTTGTCTATCTAAATTGAAGTATGAAAAAAAAGAAAACCTAATCACAATGTCAAAGTCACTTTAGATTGTTAAAGAAGAATAACCGATAGAGAAGGAGGAAAGCTACAGACAAAAATCACGTGACTCTGCCAAGCTATAAACAACGCATGAGATATTAAGGGCAGAAGGGACATTCTTTATTAGCTATCTGGACCAATACAATTTTGTTGTAACATAACAAATGTCAACCCCTCATTGTTTTTTTTCCTTTCTAACAAATGTATGGTTAAAGATCAATTTAACAATTGTATAAAAACAAGTCTAAAGCAATAATACGTATTGTACAAAAGTTTTAGTTATATACCTTCTCATTATATGGTATTAGAGATCCATTGACAAATGTCAAAATGGAAGAAAACTCTGGGTCATCTGCCATCACCCAAAATGCTACATACTTTCTTGATTTTTTAGCTATAGCAAGGACTCTAAATTTCAATTTGCCCATCAAATTTGACAGACAAAACTTTGTCAACCGAAGGACCCAAATCCTTGCAGCCATAAGAGCCCTTGAGCTTGAAAGCTTCATCAACTCAGCACCTCCTCCTTAGTTCCTAACCACATAAACGAATCAGGACATTGAAAATGTAGAATATAAACCATAGAGAAGGAAAGATAAACTATTGCTATGCTGGTTATTTTCAACAGTCAGAGAAAAGGTAATAGGTTGGCTAAATCACTCAAATTCATCCTACTAAGTGTGGCAAATTTTGGAAAATATGTTTGCTTAAACATCTATAGTCAGAGTTCTTCAACTAAAGCATGAACTTTCTATTACTAAAAAGGGCTCACATACCATATCAGAATACAAGTAAAAAGTCAAAACCATTGGAGACTCACTCCAAGTAGCAAGATATGCAGTCAGTGAGTATAAATTAATATTGAGTACTTTAAACGGTCTTGGCCATGAATATGATCCTATTGTAGTTTATTTAACATGCTCTATGACAACTTCAACATTACAAGAAGTACAATACCCTCTTATGATGCATGAAACAAGAATAGAGTAGTTGAATACAATCAATCAACTAGAAATCTCATCACAAACTATAAACTATGCAAACCTCAATTTTCGAGGAAGAAGTGGATTTAGAGGAAGAGGAAATCGTGGCAGCGGAGGTAGATGGAATGGAAACATAATTTTCTATCAATTGTGTCATAAGCTGGGACATGAGGCACTGAAAAGTCACAAAAGGTTTGATGTTTCGAGGCAAGGTAATACCACTTAATCTTGGAAACAGAACACAACAACACAACACAATGGACAAAATTATTCTCAATCCTATTTGACTCAAAATCAGTATGGAAATCTCTCATATGAGGCAATAAACAACAATACATGATTTATAGATAGTGGGGCTACAAATCATGTCATAATAGACCTCAACAACTTGTTAATAAGTTCAGCAAATGGTGGAAAGGATCATCTCACTATTGGGAATGGTAATTCTCTCCCTATTGCTAACATTGGCTCATCTCTTATATATTTTCTAGACAATAAACACACACCTCTTGCACTAAGACAAATTCTGCATATTCCCAGCATAACCAAAAATCTACTTAGCATCTCTAAACTTACCAAAGATAACAACATTTCTATTGAGTTTACTAACGAAAATTGTCTGTTTAAAGACAAAGCAACAGGGAAGATTCTGCTTAAGGGAGTGCTTCGGGATGGTCTCTACAGTCACAGAATCACTAAACAACCTGATAGTATCAAGCCAACACATCCTAAACTCTATCACATCCAACAAAAAGTCTCTTCTTTAGGCAATCATTGTGAGGTAAACATAACATAAAAGAATGTAAATGTTTGGCATGCAAAGTTAGGACATCCTTCTAAGTATATCTTGAAACAAATTATAAGTTCAATGAAGTTCAACTTTAACCTTAGAAACCTTTCACATTGTGATGCTTGTAAGGAAGGAAAATTGCATCAGTTACCATTTCAAACTCACGAAATAACTACTCAGAATCCCTTGGAAATCATATATTCAGATATTTAGGGACCATCTCCATATCTCTTAACCAAAGGACACAAATACTACCTTATCTTTGTTAATGCCTATACAAGATTCACTTGGCTATATCCTCTAAAATTAAAATCTGATACCATATCTATCTTTATCAAATTCAAAACAAATGTTGAACTTCAACTGAACAAAAAAATCAAAGCTCTACATATTGACATATGAGGTGAATACAAAACTCTCTTGCCCAACCTCACCAAACATGGAATACAACCAAGGTTCAGTTATCCCTACACTCACCAACAGAATGACGTTTCTGAAAGGAAATATAGACACATCACTGAAATGGTACTAACTCTTTTATCTCATGCTCACATACCACTCACTTACTAGTTAGAAGCTTTTCACACAGCTGCCTAATCAATAATCTGCCATCTCTTAGACTAAACAATCTCTTACCTTTTGAAAAGATGTACAACAAATCACCGAACTATCTCAATCTCAAAACCTTTGGTCGTAGTTGTTTTTCTTATCTCAGATATTACTCTCATCATAAGTTAGGATTTCACACCACTAAATGTGTTTTTCTTAGGTATAGTTCAATGCATCAAGGTTACAAGTGTTTGACTAATGAAGGAAAAATCATAATATCTCGTCATGTTGAATTCAATGAGGAAGAATTTCCATTTTCTCAACTCTTTCCCTCACATTCAAACCATCCTATAGCCTTATCAAGTTCTCCTACCCTTTCTCTAACCTCAACTCCAATTGATACACCTTCTTCAAGGCCCATCTCAAATCACTCTTCTTCGGTAGAATGCTCTCACTTAGCTGAATCCCTCAATAGCCAGGTCAGCTCTCCAAATCCTAGCTCATCATCACATTTTGCATTTGAACAAAATAAATAAAATACCTTACCTATTACCACTTCATCAACTGCGCCATATACTGACCCAAACTCTTCATTTCCACATATACAAAGTGTTCATCCTATGCAAACTATATCCAAAAGTGGAATCTTCAAACCAAAGCTCTATTCCTTTTCTCTAACCTTAAATCCACAAATTGAACCTAAAATAGTCTCTGAAGCTCTAAATGACCCTATATGGTTTCAAGCTATGCAAGATGAATTCAATGCCCTCATAATCATACTTGGACACTTGTCCCTTATAAGCCTACCATGCATATTCTTGGCACAAAATGAGTGTTTCGGATCAAATACAATGCTGATAGAACTATCTCTAAACATAAGGCTAGATTTGTTGCTAAAGGTTTAATCAAAACCTTGGGACTGATTTTTCAAAAACTTTTAGCCCTATTGTGAAAGCCTCAATAATAAGAGTAATGCTTTCACTTGTTATCTCCCATCACTGGGAGATTCAGCAAGTCGACATTAACAATGCCTTTCTACATGGGGAGTTACATAAAACTGTTTACATAAACCAACCACAAGGATTTGAAAGCAAAACACAACCACATCATGTATGCAAGCTGGAAAGAGCTTTCTGGGACTTAAACAAGCCCCTAGGGCTTGTTTTCACAAACTGAAATGTGCACTATCTTAGTGGGGGTTTCACAACTCAACGGTAGATACCTCTCTATTTTACTCAAACAAAAAATGAAATTATTACAATGCTACTAGTCTATATAGATGACATTCTAGTCACAGGAAATTCAACTTAAGCAATTCATGCAATTATCAGTCAATTACAGTCTCAATTTGCACTTAAAATGCTCAGAAGTATAAATCATTTTCTAGGATTCGAAGCATACAGAAACAACAATGGCACATATCTTTCACAGAAGTAATACATTGAAGATCTGCTTACCCGAACAAATATGTTCTCATTTAAACCTTCATCCTATCACTCAAGCAACCAAGTTGTCTTTGCATAATGGCACGCCATTTGAACTCCCAAAGCTTTACCGAAGTATAATAGGAGCTTTTCAATATCTATGCAACACAAGACCAGACATCAGCTACGTAGTCAACAAATTGAGCCAATTTTTATAAAATCCTTTAAACACACACTGGATTGCATGTAAAAGAGTTTTGCATTACCTAAAGGGAACCTCCAATTTGGGACTGCTCTTCTGACCGTCATTGTCATCTTTTGAACTCCATGCTTACAGTGATTATGACTGGGCCAGCTCTCCCGATGATTATAAATCAACAACCGAAGGATGTGTATTTTTAGGGAGAAACCTAATCTTATGGATTTCTAAGAAATAGATGATAGTAGCTCGATCTAGCATTGAGGCTAAATACCGAGCTCTATCTCAAGTATCGACCAAAGTCTTCTATCTCACATCTCTACTATCTAAGCTAGGTTTCTCTCTCGCTCACAAACCTATTCTATGGAGTGATAACAATGGAGCACGAGCTCTCGCTCAAAATCCTCTCTTTCACTTAAGAACAAAACACATTGAAATTGGCGTACATTCCATATGAGACAAGGTGGAGAAAGGAGAAATAGAAATAAAATATGTTAACATAGACGACCAACTCGCTGACATCCACACAAAATCCCTAAGCTTGACAAGATTTCTTTTGCTGACCAAAAAATTAAACCTAGTTTAAAGCCTTAGGTTCAGTTCGAGTGGGGGTGTTAGAGAAGAATAATCGAGAGAGAATGAGGAAAGCTATAGACAAAAATCACGTGACTCTGCCAAGCTACAAACAACGCATGAGATATTAAAGGTTGTGATCAGGTAAAGATGCATTCTTCTACACTTCAATACAAACTTTAGCATATCCAATTCTCTCCATTTTCGCCATTTGAGAGTCCATACACACAGGTTTCCCCAAGGCACTAGCTAAGAAACTTAGCCCCTTCACCATCCAAAATTCTATCGGTAAATCATGAAATTGAACCCACAATGGCAGAACCTTAATCCTACTTCTATCAAGTTTCATTCCTGGCCTCCATTGTTGTAAAAAGAGTGGCTGACCTCCAATGTGCCATGGGCCTTGTTCTACAATCTCCTTAAGAAATATTTCATTAACAAATTTGAAGAGGATGGTACCATCTTCATGTAACTTCACATTCTGCAGACCTTTGTTTCCCCATTGATCTCTCGTGCACAAATTTATAGTCGAAAAAGTAGGTCAGTTAGTCCAGAAAAATCCTATGAGAGAGGTGTACCAAGCTCGGATGCTGGCAGCTAATAGCTCTAGAGGTGGAAATACAACCCCATCTTTAAATACATTTTGATAATGCTTCAGTTGGCCCTTGTTATGGTGAGAGGGAAATTTGTTAGGTCACTTTCCAGTTGGTATTGTAGTATTTAAGGGAGTTATTGAGACATCAGCCCCCACGGTGTCGTTGTTGCTTGTGGGTGAGCTTAGGGTTTCCCTTAAAAGAGGAGGGAAATCAGTGTTGGAGAGTGAAGAATCACCCTTGTTCACCGCCTCATGGATGACCGATGAAGGGCCTTCCATTGAGGTGGAAGTGTCTGTAATGTTGAACAAGGGAGGCAGAGATCGGAATCGCTTCTCGCTTGCAGATCTAGATGTGGGTCGCCACGTTGGGTCTCTCCTAGTGTCACTGTCGCTGGGTCTCAATCGCTCCACCACACCACTGAGATGGGTCGCCACGGTCCCAACTTAGTTCGAACTGAATGGTTTAATTTAATATAATATAATTTGAATTTGAATTTGAATATTTAAGTTTAATTGAATTAGAATTTGAATATGAATATGAATTTAACAAAATTTTAAAATTGATTAGTCAAGATTGTCAAATTTAGGATAGATCAATTTGTTTCATAACTTAGAATCGAATTTGATTAGATCTAAACTCACATTCAAGTTTGAATTTAGGGGAAAAAAAAGATACTGTCCATTACCAACCCTTGCCATGTATCTACATCAGGAGAGGAGTAGAGCATATGATAGGGGTGAGCATCATTCAAGTTTGAATTTAGGGGAAAAAAAGATACTGTCCATTACCAACCCTTGCCATGTATCTGCATCAGGAGAGGAGTAGAGCATATGATAGGGGTAAGCATTATTCGGGTAAAAAAATGTTAAATTTCGGGTAATTCGGGCTGGCCCGAGTATTACCCAAATTATTTTCGAGCCGGGACGAGTAACTCCAAAAAAATTCGGGTCGGCCCGATTACCCGAATTAGGTTTAAAAAAATTATGAAAATACAGTTCGTTATTTTTCTTGTAGAATTAACATATTAATTATGCTAGTTAATTGAAATATTTGGTTATATTATTAGTGAATTCAACTATTTGTTGAGATATAAAAATATAATTCAAGTATTTAGTTATTTTGTGTAATTTTTGAAAGAGAACCAAGCAAAATTTAGGATAACTCGGGCTTCACCCGAACAAAATTTCGGGTAATTCAGATCGGATAAGTTCAGGTAATGAAATTTCGGATTCGGGCCGGGTAAGATGGAAATTTTTTGGGTAATTCAGGCCTGACCCGAACAGTAAAAATTGGGCCCAAATTATCCGAATGCTCACCCCTAGATAATAGCTCTTCCTTAATATATATGATTTAAAAGATACAATAATTGAGTTTTCATATTAACAAAAGACAAAGAGATATTATGATACTTTAGCTGAATTTTCTTTCAAATATGTGAATAATTGGAAAAGATAATATAATTTAGTTGTAGAGATTTTCTTTATTGTACGTCAAGAGAGCATAGCTTTTAATGTATGAACCATAAGGCCTTCGGGTTCTTTTGTTTTCTATTGAATCACCCACGAGCATACAAGTCTCCGTCAAGGCAATATAGGAAAGGACCTCTTACCTACACTACCATAAGTTCATTGGATAATCAAGACAAATTATTAATCATCGATGATTTATTATTAGCTAAACATATACTATTTAATTATTTAATATTATTATTTAAAATATTTTAATTGTATAATTAATTTAATGTTAAAATACAAAAGTTATATTGAAAAAAATTATAAAAACATTTTAGATACATAATTTCAAATTTATAAAAAAACTTATTTACGAAATAAGTTTTAAATATTCAATATTTAATTAGTTTACAAAAATGTATAAGAATTTATTAGTGTACAAAAATTGACCAATGGATTAATTAATTAATTAATTTTTAATAACAACATTTATTAAAATAAATTAAACCGAATAGTGTTAGATTTTTTAATTTTATTAAAATCAAAAAAATAGTTCTTCTTTTTCTTAATTTTTACACTTGAAAAATTCTTCAAACACGTAGGAAATATATGGTTAACATAATTAATCTTAACAAATTACAAGCTTCAGCTACGTTACCGTCTATCTGAGAAATTTAAGTAATGACCTATTCATAAGGATC
>JANIPM010000232.1:9777363-9805999 GCA_027478405.1 Erythroxylum cassinoides
GAAAAGTCTAATAGTACGCAGTCTTATTCTTATATGGTAGCCAGGTTGATTTCGATAGGCCCACATATAATGCAAATTAATAATAATACAAAATATCAATAAATACATATAATCAAACATACAAAATTATGTAATACAATACATATAGAACATAGTAAAGATTAATGGTACAAGATAAAAACTGTAAATAAATATACAAGCTAAAACAAAAAGAGATAAGTATAAGAATAAATTACACCAGCCATTACAATAAAATAACCAGACTAAGTAAAAACTACTTAGGACTTCTCAAATCAAAAAAAAAAGAAACTACATAATCTAAACAACTTGGAGAGAAGTACCACTTAATCAAAATATTAAGGTTATTTATAAAACAAATGGCTTGAGGGAAAAAGTTTAGAGGATTTAAGAGAGAAAGATAAAGACCTCTCTACATGATATCCTTTATCCGTATCCTAGTACACCAAAGCTTTCTATTACAAACCACATCTTCGGTAAGTTTTAACAAAATTATATTATTCTTGATCACTTCACCACAGTTCTTCTTAGGCCTCCTTTTTTTCTCTTACAGTCTCTAAGTACTATTTTCTCACTTCTTCTTACTGGAGCGTCAGATTATCTTCTTTTAACATGTTCAAACCACTTAATTCTCATCTCTCTTAATTTATCATTAATATTAGCCACCTTTAATTGGTCTCTTACTAATGTTTTCTTAACCTAATCTCTTCTAGTAAGGTTACACATCCAATATAGTATCCTCATCTCTTCTAGCATTAGCTTATGATTATGCAGTTGTTTGATAGGTCAACACTCTGCCTCATATAGTATAGTCGACCTAATCGCTAAACGATAGAAATTATTTTTGAGGTTGAGTGGTATCTTCATGTCATACAAAACTCCTAATGCACTTCTCCATTTAAGTTATTCTGATTTGATACATTGGACTATAACTTCATCAATCTCTCCATTGCTTCGAATGATAAACCATAGGTACTTAAAACTCTCTTTCCGTGGCATAACTTTTGAACCAATCTTTACCTCTACATTAGGATCCACCCTATGGCCCAAAGGTATTTATTCTAAGTACTCAATCTTAGTTCTGCTCAATTTAAAATCCCTTGAATCTAACATATCCTTCCAATGTTCTAGCTTGATATTAACATCCTGTTTTGTCTCGTCAACTAAGATAATATCTTCAGCAAACAACATACACCAAGGCACATCCCATTAGATATTTTTTGTGAGCTCACCCATCTCTACTTCAAATAAAAAAGGAATCAATGAGGAGTCTTGGTATAGCCCAATATCGATAAAAAAATTTCTATATCTCCTCCTACTTTCCTTACTCTAGTTTTTACCCCTTCATACATATCTCTAATAACTCATATACAAAATAAAGGAACTCCCTTAGCCTCTAAACACCGCTATAAGATTTCCCAGATACCCAATTATACGCCTTCTCTAAATCAATAAAAATCAAGTGTAGATTACTTTATCTTTCCCTATAATATTATATTAATCTTCTTAAAAGATGTAACACTTTTGTCATGGACCTTCCTAGTATGAAGCTAAATTAGTTCTCCGAGATAGGAGCCTCCTTTCTCACTTTCTTCTCATTTGCCTTCTCGTACAACTTCATGATATGACTAAGTATTTTGATACCTCTATAGTACTTGTTACAACTATGAATGTCCCCTTTTTTCTTGTATAGAGGAATTAGCAAACGTAGTCTCCACTCAGTCTAAATTTTGGCAGTCTTAAGGGTCACATTAAAGAACTTGACTAGTTAAGTAAAACCCTCTTCATCTAGGATCTTCCACAACTTAATAGGTATCTCATCAAGGCCTACTACTTTTTCTCTTTTGATCTCCCTCAAAGCTCTTTTAATTCTTCCATTGTAATATGTCTACAACGAGTCAAGTTACTAAATTCACTAGAATAAAAATAATGGGAATATTTGACTTTCTTAAAAAAAATTACCTAAAGAAGGTTTTGTAAATTTTCTACATATGAAATTATAAGTCTATATCCACCCCTCTTTATGTTAATTTCAAATTATCCCCTAGAATGAGTCCTAATAATAGAGATGAGAGGGTGAAAATGTCTCCAATAGAGAGTTTAATATTCACTATGATTTTTACAAGTTAGACATTACACATACAATGGGAGCTATTAGTAACTACTTAATGAATCATAGTAGAGAGAATTTGAATAATATAAAGAGGATCTTAAGATACATTAAGAGGCCTCTGACATTGCATTACTATATGGAGAATTAAACTTTATTGTCAAAGGATATGATAACTCTAATTGTGTAAATGATATTAATAAAAATAAAATTACTACATGTTATATGCCATACTTATTGGCGAAGTTGTAAGTTAGGTTTCAATGTTATAATTAGTTATGGATACATGAATAA
This sequence comes from Erythroxylum cassinoides, assembly GCA_027478405.1. Lineage (NCBI taxonomy): Eukaryota > Viridiplantae > Streptophyta > Magnoliopsida > Malpighiales > Erythroxylaceae > Erythroxylum > Erythroxylum cassinoides. The sequence goes on from JANIPM010000232.1 coordinate 9,779,786, forward strand.
CAAAAGTGGAATATGTAGTAGCTACAAAAACTAGTAAGGAAGATGTATAGTTGAAATTAGTGTTGAAAGAACTTACACCCAAACAATAAAAGGTTTCATTATTTTTGTGACTATTGTAGTGCTTATCTCTAGTAAGGAATCCAACATTTTATTCAAAAACTAAGCAAATACGAGTTCACTTTCACCTTGTTCGTAAGAAAGTGGAGGAAAGAATTGTGGATATACAAAATTTTCATATAAAAATAATAAAAAAGATTTTATGACAAAAATAGTCAATAGTAATATGTTTGGTGTAGATCCTTAGGCGGCTTGATGGAAATATAAGCAACATAACAATGACAATGTGATATAAAGATTGATCAAATCTTTAAACGAGAGATTATTAGAAAAAATCTAGATATGACTCATAATATTTAGAAATTATTCGCATAAGAAAAATCTAGATATGATTCATAAATATTTAAATAAATATAAATAATTTGTGATGAAAAAGTAAATATTAAAATATGTGGTAATTATAATAAATTGAAATATATAGTTATAATTAGTTTGATTCATATGTAAATACTCATTTATCTTATTATTTTATATAAAAAAATCAATTCACGCATCCAGGAGTATAGTTTATGAGGATACTAATCTTACAGATTCTAAATTATAAACATTATTTCGTAACTTATAGTTAGAGAGTATTTTTTATTGTAACTTTGTTTTTACTCACCATAATATTTTGTGTTATATTTCTTCCGATCTTCATTGAGTTGTAATCTTACTCTATTTACCTAATTACTCCGAAAGATTTGAAAATTTTTTAAATGCAATAAATAACTTTCATATCTATTAGAGCTTCCACACTTTCATGTTGAAATCCATTTTCAAATGACAAAGCAACTGAAAAAAATAATTGAGAAATTGTGTGTAGATGAGTAACAACTCAGATGCTTCCAAAACTAAGGTAAGATAAAGTGACTTTTGCTTGCTTAAAAAGGATGGTGGCATATGAATTAAATAAATTAGAACTATTTTATGATAATAAATCTTTTTAGATGAAATGAGTCTATTCTCAATTTTAAAAAAAGTAAAAACCTATCTTCTTCAAGAGAGTGAATTTACAATAAAGACAAGTTTGGCCGACCTTAATCTGGATTAGGCTTCCGCAACCAAACTCCTTTTGTTTCTATTTGACGTTTGCACTTTTAGTAGAAAATGGAAAGGTTTTAATTTCCCTATCTTAAGCCTAACTATTGTCTATTGAACCGCCAGTCAACCAGAATACACCCCTGGGCCTGAACCGTCCGATCAATCGACCGTCTTGATTGATGTGATTCGGGAGATTCAACGTTTATGTCACTCATGACTATTCGCTTATTTCTCTTACAAAGCTTACTAAACACTTCTTTGTTTCTTTCTCTCCTCTGTATTGCCACCTGCTTCCTATTTCGCAGAGAATCCATACAAATTTCTAAAGAAGGAAGGTTTCTTTCTTTCTCCATCCTCTTCGTTTTCGATCCCTATCGTTTCAACTTCTTCTAAGGTAATATCCTTTTGCGGCTGCTCTGTCTTTTCGATTTTCACTAACGTTGAATATCTCACCGTTGGTTTTTTTTTTATTTTAAAATTTTCTTTTAGCTGTGTTTAGTTTCCGGCTTCTTTTTCTTGTTCGAACTGTTAACGTTCTTGCCCTTTCACTTGATTGTTGATTTGTTTCATTGTGATTCGTGTTCTTCCAACTTAATTTTAATACAATTTCGAAAATCTGTTGCCTTTATGTACTTGTGAGCTGACATGAGATATTTTGGTATTGAACTGGTAGTTTTTATATGGAAAGGGTTCGAAATCACCAATCAAATGTTTCAGCTTGATTAGCTCTCTAACAATTAGATGTCAGTTTTCTTGTTTATAGAAGTAAAGATTGTATAATCTTGTAGTAATTAAAGTTCACTCATTTCTTTTTTTTAATATAATTTCATTTGGTTTTAATCTCGTTTGATCTCAGAGTTTTTTATCTTAGTATTAACATTCTAAGTTTTGCAAGCAAACTATTACAGTTTTGTTGTACTTCCAAAGATATTTGAGTGTTTTTTTTTTTTTAACATAGGAAAACTCCAATATATACCCCAACTCCATGCACCTTCAGGATTCTAATATTGATGGATGAGGAGGTAGTCACAGATAGATGCCTGCTAGCTAAGAAATAGAGTCTTTAAAATAGTCTAAGTGCATTTGAGCTCATTCCTTTTGTATTTGATTATTTCTTATTTTATCTTCCAGGCTATAAATCTTTTTGGTTTACTGAAGTTCACTTAGTGATCAGTCTACCGCTGATTTTCAGCATTCTTGATGTTGAACTTGGCTACGTAAGGCTCAGGGAATGCTGCATGATGTGCCTTATTGTTCTGAACCCTGTCTCTGAAGTCAATGAGGTCGTAGCATCTCCAGAGATGCTTTTTTTCATCCTTAATGGTACTGAATCTGTAGATTCATCTGCATTTATCACCCAAAAGCACTATGACTGCACTAGTTGTGTATTTTCTCTTGTCTTGATGCATGATCTTTGTGAAGACGGTTGAGTTGCTTGGACATCCATCTCTCGTTGTTTTAGAGTTAGTCTGTGTTGGCTGGGGAGTGCTCGTGTATTAGTGTATTGTTATCTGTAACCTGGATGGAAACTAAACCAAGGGTGTTGACACAAAGGTATGAAGTAGGGAGATTGATTGGGCAAGGCACGTTTGCAAAAGTTTATTATGCTAGGAGTATCAGAACAAACCAGAGTGTGGCAATTAAAGTGATCGACAAAGAGAAAGTTTTCAGGGCAGGGCTTGTGGATCAGATCAAAAGAGAAATATCTGTCATGAGAACGGTTAGACATCCTAACATTGTACTTCTCTATGAGGTCATGGCCACTAAAAGTAAGATTTTCTTTGTTATGGAATATGCCAAAGGTGGTGAGCTTTTCGATAAGGTTGCAAAAGGAAGGTTGAAGGAGGATATTGCAAGGAAATATTTTCAACAATTGATCAATGCAGTTGATTTCTGCCACTGCAGGGGTGTTTACCATCGAGACATAAAACCTGAAAACCTATTGTTGGATGAGAATGAGAATTTAAAGATAACTGACTTTGGTCTAAGTGCCTTTGCTGAATCCAAGCACCAAGATGGACTACTTCATACAACCTGTGGAACACCTGCCTATGTTGCTCCTGAAGTCATTAACAGGAAAGGCTATGATGGAGCTAAGGCTGATATTTGGTCTTGTGGGGTGGTTTTATATGTATTACTGGCAGGTTATCTCCCATTTCATGATTCAAATTTGATGGAGCTGTACAGAAAAATTGGCAGAGCTGAGTATAAATGCCCTAATTGGTTTCCAACAGATGTCCGTAGGCTTCTGTGCAAGATACTAGATCCAAACCCAAACACTAGGATTTCCATGGAGAAGATTAGGGGAAGTTACTGGTTTAGAAAAGGATTAAATCTTAACCAGAGTAAACCTGAAATTGAAGCTGATGATGCAACTAACCATGACAGGAATGGTTCTGGTCCTTCTCAAAGTTGTAGTGTGGCCAGTGAGCCTAAACAGGAACAAATGAAACCTCCTAGCTTAAATGCTTTTGATATCATTTCAATTTCTGCTGGGTTTGATCTTTCTGGATTATTTGAGGACAACTCCGAAATGAGAGAAACAAAATTTACTTCCAGACAACCTGCCTCAGTCATCATCTCTAAACTTGAGGAATTGGGTAAGCAGCTAAGCCTGAAGGTGATAAAGAAGGAAGCAGGTTTGTTGAGAATGGAAGGACTTAAAGAAGGTAGAAAAGGGCCTTTGTCCATAGATGCAGAGATCTTTGAAGTAACTCCAGCTCTTCATCTGGTGGAGCTTAAAAAATCTGAAGGGGATACATTAGAATATCAGAAGATACTGAAAGAGGATATAAGGCCCGCTTTACAAGATATTGTATGGGTTTGGCAGGGTGAACAAGAACAGCCAAAAGAAACACAAGAGAGGCAGCAACTGGAATATGTATTACAACAGCAGCAGCTACAACAATGAAGGCTGCCTGCACAATCTTCTCATGACATACCATACGTTTGTACAATTTGATAAACTGCACAGTTACATTTTTTACTTTGTTCTCTTGTATATGAGTTTAATGTCCCATCCTCAATAAACTTTGTCGTATTTGGTGTATGCTGGCAGATTAGTGATTAGTTCTCTTTTATTCTAAAGTCAATTTCTGACAGTTTGTATGTATTTCTCTATCTAAAGTTCAATACTGTTGTATATCCGCCAAAACGTTTCATATCGTTTTGAAAGATCTGCTTTCTGCAAGTAAAAATTAAAAAAAATCTGTTCATGAAGATATGGCTTAATTTTCTGCTTTTGGACCTTGCCGATGACATCCCCAGAAATTTTTTAGGAATTTTCAAACAGATCAAGAGTCCACACTTTCTAGATTCGAGTCAAATAGCAACTGGGGCCTGGGCGTAACAAGTGCTCGGGAGAAACTTTAAGGTGAGATGAGATAGCTTATCAAAAGCTGTTCACTTCGAGAAAGCTCTCCCACAGTTTTCATGCGAAATAAAAAGGTGAGGCGGTGGGTCGTTCTAGTGAGTTATACCGATGCCTGCCTGCCCGCCCGCCCGGTATGTGGTGTCCGTTATTCAATCGGTCCCGTGATGCATGCCTTTTCCACAGCACAAGGAACATTATGTGCAAGTCTTGCATTTGTTGTAATGTCACGTGACAGATGCCTGGCCGAGACACTTGTTAGTTATCTTCAGACATTAGGTCGTTTTATGTTTTTGTCACCCAACACAATACATCATGTCATAATGGTTTTGAATTTTTACTAGTTGTGGTTCGAACCAATATTTTAAAAATTGGACCGATGATTGAACCGGAGAAGTAACTAATTCAAGGATCAATGATTCAATCAAAATTTAACCGTGATCGAACCGTTGATTAATAAATATATAAATTTTTATTTTATATATTATATATATAAGATAATTTTTAAACATTCTATTTAATTATCTATCTAATTGTAAATTTAACTTAAATCTTCAAACTTCAAAATATACAAGTTTTTTTTAAAGCTCACCAACACAACATAAAATAAGATAATAAAGCTCACTAGTCATATTTCATTAAAAAGATAAGAAAAAAGATCACTAATGATAATATTCATTAAAGTTGAAATCATCAAAATCAAGACATTTTAAATGGACCGGTCAGTCCTTTCTTTCATCGGTTCAGCAGTTTTTACCGATCCGACCGCAAAATAAACAAGCCAATCACTCACAAAAATAAGGGCTAAATCGAACTGTTTCATCCTTCAGGGTCTGATTAATCGGTTCGATCCGATTTTCAAAACACTGGTTCGAACAATAATAAATTTTCACGACACTTGACCTATTAGTCCTTTGAAAGAAGATAAACTTTATTTTGCATCTTTTAGATTGGAAGGAGAAGATTCTTTCTTTTGATTAGAATGACCAAAATATAAATGATTACTGTGTTGAAGAATAGAGATTTAGATACTAACAGTCTTATGGGATAAGATTATTAGAAACAAAAATCACTATAATCAAGGGATTTCTGCTATAGACTTTTAGATATAGTTTAGTTAAGATTGGTACCTATTTTCTTACTGGTAAGTTGTATATATGTGTATTCATGTATATTAAACAGAAGATATGTTTTCCTGAAAATCTTAATATGGTATATAAGCCTTTTTGACTAGAATGAGCTTATCCTCTTTTTTCTCTCTTTTCTCGATTCATATTCCAAAATCAAAACATTGAAACAAATCACTAATCTTTGATCGGAATATTCGGAGGACTCTTCTAACCAAACAAGTAATTATTAGTAAAGTTGTTTCTTCTAGAATTATTCTTTTTTTTTCTCGGTACAGCCTTCATTGTTGCTTTAGTAAGCCTTCATTGCTACTCATTCTTGTCAGATTTCTTAATCTCCATAACTATTATTTTACCCAATCTTTCTCTTATTTCAGCATGGCAAATTCTGGAACTTCTTAAACCACCATTTCCATCTCAGATGAATCTATCTCTATCCAGAAAATTGGAGAACTACAAAATGTTCATCTCTCCAATAGAGTTAATGGCAAGAATTACCTCATGCGATCACTCCTTGTTCACACCTATCTCAAAGGGAAAGGGCAGCTTGATCACTTGTTAAAATCAGGACTTGCAATAGGGAATTCAGCAACCGAAACATGGTAAGAAAAGGACTCCATGATCATGTCATTGTTGTGGGACTCCATGAAACCTATACGTGCATGCTTTTAACTACTGCGAAGGAGATTTGGGACTTTGTTCAACGTATGTAATCAAAAGCATACAATGCTGCTCAAATCTATGAAATTAAGATCAAAGTCTATGCCACTAAGCAAGAAGACAAATCAGTTACAGAATATGCTAACACTCTGCAAACTATGTGGCAAAAACTTGACCATTATCAGGTCATTGAGATGAAAAGTTCTGAAGATGCCGTTTTTATGAAAATTTTCATAGAAAAAGAGCGTATTTATAATTTCTTAGCTGGATTAAACCCTAAATTTGACCAAGTCAGGGTTCAAATTCTTGGAAGCCAGTTCGTACCCTCACTAGAAGAGGTCATTTCCCTTATTAGAGTAGAGGAGAGCAAAAGAAACATGATGCTTAAGCCCCAGAAGATGGATGGGTCAGCAATGGTGATAAAGGCAGATAAACAAGACAAAGAAAGGAGTGATCAAACTAACCTAAGCAATTTGGAAAGTGCAACTTATGGAAGGAAGATAAGGATAATATATGGTGCACTTACTGCAAAAAACCGAGACACATAAAGGAGACCTGCTGGAAATTGAATGGGAAGCCACCAAGTCTTGAATGGGGAAATCGAGGAGGTCAACCATGACCATGGGCACATTCGGCTGAACAAAAGGAAGATGATGAAAATCCAGCAGCAGGGAGTCTTAGTAATGAAGAGATTGAGAAATTAAGAGGTTTGTTGAGTTCCTTTGAACATCCAAAAGGTACATGTTCCTTTGCTCCCTCAAGTAAACCTACATTCTCTTTGTATTAAGACATCTCAAAAATTAAGTATTACAATAGCCCTTGGATTATAAACTCCGGCATCACAAATTATATGACCCCTATATCACAGTTTTTCCACACATACAACCCTAGTCCAAGTAATAGGAAAATCATAGTTACCAATGGAGAATTAGCCATTATTGCTGGTTATGGAGACATAAAATTGAGCCCTACACTCAATCTAAAAAATGCCTTACATGTACCAAAATTATCAGTCAATCTAATCTCTATCCAAAAGCATACTAATGACCTTAATTGTGTTACCATTTTTTCTCCATCTTGTTGTGTTTTTCAGGATAAGGACAAGAGGAAAAGGGTTGGACTTGCTAAGGAATGAAATGGTCTCTATCACCTTGAACTATATCCAAAAGCTAAGATAAATACACCTTCATCCTTCCTTAGTTCTTTGAATAAAGATTCCATTTGGTTCATCATCTCCATATAGGTCATCCATTATTTGGAGTTCTAAAAACCATGTTTCCCTACTTGCTTTAAGGATTAAATATCTCTGACTTTCATTGTGAAATTTGTGAATTGGCAAAACATGCTTATGTATCTTTTCCTATTAATAATAAAATAGCTTCTCATCCTTTTCATGTGATTCATTGTGACATATGGGGTCCGTCCACTATACCCAATATTTCTGGAGCTCGTTGGTTTGTCTCTTTGATTGATAATTATACCCGGGGTACCTGGCTATTTCTCCTTAAACAAAAATCTAATTTAGGAACTATTATTCTAATTTTTCATTCATTGATTCAAAACCAATTCGGGGTAAAGATAAAGAGTTTTAGAATAGACAATGCTGGAGACTATTGTAACCAAGTCTTATCTCCTTACTTTCAATCACATGGTATTATTCATGACTCGTCCTGTATTAATAAACCTCAACAAAATAGAGTGGTCGAAAGAAAAAATGAACATCTACTTAATACCACTCAAGCCTTACTTTTTCAAGGAAATGTCCCTAAATCTTATTAGGGTGAAGCAGTTCTTAATGCCACCTATATGAACAATAGACTACCCTCAAATGTTCTAGATAATAAGAGTCATGTCAAGCTCTCAAACTCTTTCTACCCTCATGTTAGAACTTCCAATGGACTCACTCCTAGGGTGTTTGGGTGCACTACTTTTATTCATGTCCATAGCCAAAACTAGGGGAAGCTTGATCCTAGAGCCATTAAGTGTATGTTTCTAGGATACTCATCAACTTAAAAGGGATATAAGTGTGACAATCCGTCTACAAAAAGGACCTATATCTCAGCTGATGTTACTTTCTCATAGTGAAAATTCTTCTTCTCAAAGTCCTATCTTTAGGGGGAGAATAACATAATGGAAGATAGTCCTTGTAGTTCCTTCGAACCAATAAATACTTTAGACCTCAATAATAATCCAACTCTTGTACACTCAACCCAACCAAATTCTATCAGCATCATAGACCCCGAGCCAAGTCCAGACACAGAACCTCCTGAGTTACCTCCCATCCTAGCCAAAACACCCTACAAGTTTCCAAGTTCTCCTCAAGTATACTCAAGGAGAAAAGACATGCCAACACTAAAGCAAACTCAAGACATTCCACCGAAGCAAACTCAAGACATTCCAACACTAAAGTACGTTCAAGAATCAAATGCTAGTCCTAGAAATGAGATCACTGTAAGTCCTCAACCATGCTCAAATATTCAAACAGGTAAACATTCCACTAATCCAAGAGATGATTTAGACCTTCCTATTGCTGTTAGAAAAGGAACTAGAGAATGCACTCATCGATCACTCTATCCACTTTCTCATTATATCTCCTTTAAACACCTCTCATCCACCCATAAAAAGTTTATGGTGAGTTTAAATACAACTGTTATTCCTAACATTGTTTTTTAGGTCTTATCAAAAAAGGAATGGAGAGATGCTATGAGAGAAGAAATGAATGCTTTGGACAAGAATCATACTTGGGAGCTTGTTGGCAAACAAAGAGGGAAGAACATTGTTGAATATAAGTAGATCTACACACTAAAATACAAAGCCAATTGCTCCTTAGAGAGATACAAAGCTAGGTTGGTAGCTAAAAGATATACGCAAACCTATGGAGTGGATTATCAGGAGAATTTTGCCCCAATTGCGAAGATGAACACAATAAGGATCTTGTTGTCCTTGGCAGCTCATTTTGACTGACAGCTTCTTTAGTATGACGTTAAAATGCCTTTCTTCATAGAAATCTCATAAAGAAATATACGTGAATGTTCTACCCAGATTTACAGAAGACATAGGTAACAAGGTGTGTAAATTAAGAAAGGCCCTCTAAGGACTAAAAGGACTAAAACAATCTTCAAGAACCCGGTTTGGTAGGTTTGATAAAAGAATGAAAGAATCAGGATATAAGCAGAGTCAAAGGGATCATGCTCTTTTCATGAAACACTCAAAAATAGGAGGGGTGACTATTATTTTGGTATATGTAGATGACATTATAATAACATAAAATGATGAAAAAGAGAAGTTGGAATTGAAATAGAAACTATTAAAGGAATTTGATATAAAAGAACTAGGAAAACTAAAGAGTTTCTTCGGTATTGAAGTGGCGTATTCAAAGCAAGGGATATTCATCTCTCAACAAAAATATGTTGCAGATTTATTAATGAAAACTGGGAAATTGGGTGCAAACCGATGTCTACTCCAATTGAGTCAAATTACAAATTTGGAGAAGGAAGAACCGGCACTGAACAATATCATGTATCAGCGACTAGTGGGCAAGCTAATATATTTAGCACATACTCGGCCAAATATAGCATATTCGGTGAGTGTAATTAGTCAATTTATGCACAACCCAAGAGAATCTCATCTTCAAGCTGTCCACTGAGTCCTACATTACTTGAAAGGCAGTTTAGGCAAGGGAATATTGTTTAAAAGGGGCCATACAATATATAGAAATCTACATGGATGCAGACCATGCAGGATCTCCAATTGACAGAAGATCTACTACAAGCTACTACATGCTTCTTGGAGGCAATCTACTTATGGGGAAGAGGAAAAAACAAAACGTAATGGCTCGATCATCAACAGAATCCGAATTTAGGGCTATCGCACAGGGACTATGTTAACTATTATGGCTGAAGATCATGCTTGATGATTTAAAAATCAAATGGGAAGGTCCTATGAAGTTCTATTATGACAACAAGTCTGCAATTAACATAGCACATAATCCTATACAACATGACAAGACCAAGCATATCTAGATTGACAGACATTAGGTCAAAGAAAAGTTGGAAGAAGTGCTGGTGTGTATGTCTTATATTCCTTCGGATCATCAACTAGCAAATGTTCTAATCAAAGGGCTAAATGCTTCAAGATTTTATGATCTTATATGCAAGCTGAGAGTGAGAATGGAAGACATTTACTCCTCAACTTGAGAAGGAGTGTTGAAGAATAGCCATTTATATAAGATCAATCTTATGAGATAAAATTATTAGCAACAAAATAGGGATTTCTGCTATAGACTTCTAGATATAGTGTACATGACATTAGTACCTATTTTCCTACTGGTAAATTGTATATATATATGTATCTGTGTATATTAAATAGAAGATAAGTTTTCTTGGAAATCTTAACACTTTACTTATCAGATGCCTGTTTGCCAATATTCTGTGGCTTCCAATGATTCCAGTTTTCTTCACTAGCTGAACTGCTCCAATAATTCATCTGTAAGCTCTTTTCTGCCCTAAACGACCTAAGCTAAGAATGATGATGTTTGTTTGTTGGGCATTACTTGACTCGTTTATGGAATATAAATCATCGCGAAAATGTCATTTGCAAGAATTTGGTTCTCTTTAATGTTACAGGCTACAACATCTCTATACGCTCATGGTATGAGAAGAAGAGTGCTTGCACCCTTGCATTACAGACTTATTGGTTATTTAAATGATGTATCTACCAATCTACTTGTCTCTATTGGATAATGGATCCTTTTGTCATGAACTTTATATATCTTAAAAGATGTTAAGAACTTGAGATTTTCTGGAGATTGAACTGTTTCCATTTCTTATTAGATTATGAACAATAAAAATAAGATTAAATAACTAATAATGAGTTGGTTCAGTAGTAAGTTTTAATCTCCCTGACCCTAATATTGGAAACATATTTGCATGCTTGGCTATCTACTGAAAGGAGTCTTTGCTCTTATCAAATGTTATAATAAGATAACGTGCGAACATCCTGTCACACCATTGACGCCATTAAAATAATCCGGGAAAGACAAGGTGCGTTATCTGTAAGATACAACATCCCAAGTGATGATTAACGGAACTGTCTGTATCATCTACATATAGCCACTTTGTTCAAGGTGTAGACACTAACACTGGATACGTGATAGAGCTTTGCATGCCTTTTAAGAGGTTGAAAAGATGATGTTTCTATAATGAATTCATTCTGAGGCTTCAGAAACACCAAATGTTACTGACCAAAAAGTCGGAAAGCAAGCACCAATACATTACGGAAACATTTTCACCATTGCTTCAAGAATTGACAAGCCTAAAGACTGAAACAGAATAAACAGCTTAGCACCATAATAGGCATTATGGAACAAACGAGCATAATATCCTAACATTTAAGAGAAGCACCATTGTTTCAATGATCTGAGAGGTAGGCGGGATAAGAAATAGCTTTCTATTGAAGAAAGCCGTACGCTTAAGCGTATTGCATATCTTGTTCCATGCTCCATTTCCAACGCCTAATTGTTGGACAAATTGGCAAGACTATGTCAAATCTATAATCTCAGGTAAACTATTTGAGACTAATCTCTTCTTGTTGGTTGACCTAATTCTACATTCAGGAGATGGGGACAACAAATCTATAATCTCAATTTCACTAGGGGCAATGGAATTGTGATACGATCCTAGATCTTTAGCAGCAGCTGTTTCGCTTTTGAGATCTTTTTCCCTTGGCAAATTGAACTCCGGAATACCTTTTTCAGCCAACTCCCACGCATTCTTACCTTCAGTCTCACTGCTAACACTTGATAATGTTGGTCTCACTGTTGAATTAGTGAAGCTAAAGGGTTGTTCTTGATCAACCTCAGGAGTTGCTGGGCGTACATAATCCACTTCAGGAGCGAGTAGATCACTTTGTCGTTTGTTGCCACATTCCCTATACCATCCAAATTGTTCACAAGTCACATCTATGCTCTGTGCAGCATCTGCAGAAGTGCGTGCAATTGAAACAGCAGTTGTCTCTATTGCAGTTCCAATTGGGTCACTCGCAACATTATAACTTCCATCCTTATTGCCACCTTCACCATCCCCACCTCCAACAAAACTGTCATCGCTTCCATTATAATACGTATAGGCTTGGAGACCCAACATGGCTGTATTCACAGACGCACTTGTGTCACTAACTTTCATGAACTCTACATCATCACCACAATCATCTTCAGAATATTGACTTTCAAGAAAATCATCAATTGTTCCAGTATAGCAAGGAAGTTCTTCCATGGGGCAAACTTGGACACTCATATGCTCTGGCAAGCCAGAGCAACCTGCTGAGTGTTGTGTGTATTTTGTCGAGAAGTAATTTACAGTGATGTTCAAGCTGATCACAAAAGAGTATCATTTGATAATTCAGACCCCTTTCAGTCAACACAAAAAGAAGGAAATACCCCAGTAAATCATACCTAATCCAAGCTGGGAGATTAAGCATTGTGTATGCAAGTTTGATCTTATTAGCAACTCCTGAGAAGGATTTGAAAGTTGCAGCTGCTTGCCTGACAGCCAGTGACTCAGCCGGGTGCTGCCAAGCCCATTCAAACTGCAGTTTGAACACAACGAAACACTTCTGAAATATTAGTTCCTAGAAAACGCTGAATTCTGAGAACCTAGGAAAGTGAAAATATTACACGGAATCAGATTTCAGACATTGTATCAATTAATACAACCCTAACGTAAAATGCCACATACAGCCACGAGTAATCTTTAGGAATCAGTTTGGTGACAGTAAGTTCTTCACTGTAAGTTCAACAAAATTGGCAATCAAGCATCAGAGCTTTTATTTAAAGGGCTAAAATAGGATTCTAATCCACAATCAAAAACCAAAATTAAAAACAAAATGAAAGAAGGATTCCAAGTAAACCAAGCATAAATTAATATAAATAAGTAGAAAAAGAATCAGACTGAACAAAAAAGATTGTAAACGTATATAAAAAAGGGGAATAAAGAAGAAGAGTGAGAGACCTGAAGAGCAGAAACATGAGAAGGGAAGCCGTAAAGGCAAAGAACCATCTCCCAAGGACGCCTTTTCTTGGTCCTATATGCTCCGCTTCTTATTTCTCCATTGTGCTGCCTTATTCTACGACGTGGGTTCACCGTAAATCTGCCAAAAACATAACTCCAAATGTAATCACAACAACTTTCACAATTTGGGAAAAAAAGAGTCGAATGTGAGTTTGAAACAAAATGAATCATACGTAAAAGATCTTTTTATTTTTCTAAAAACAATGAAGATATTATTGAACGAACCCGATATAGGTGTGACCTTTGAAGCGAGGGCAGAGGGAAGTCAAGAGATAGCAAGCGTAGAATCCTTTCCCCTTTTCTTCTTCTTCTTCTTCTCGTTCTTTGCGATTTAGGGTTTCCTTTGGTTTCCCTTTCTTGCAATTTGCAATTCCTTCTGGTTGGGATTTTCTCTTCCTCATGTCTTTCACTTCTCAATTGCAATTCGACCGTTGGGTTGGGGGTGTGTTCCTGGAGCTGCTTATCATCAACGTTTCACATTATCTTCGATTCCTTTTCGGTCCCTGTTCTTTTGCAATATTGCTATTTTAAACATATTCTTTCTGACGTTATCGTTCTGGTCTCGTTTGTTTTCTTAGTACTTTTATTTACTACTCTTCTATTTCCTTTTCCTGCTCTCCATATTCATCTGTGACATTAACTTCCACGGATAAATTTATAACTATGGTTGGGAATTTAAGAGAGTAATTATTATTATTTCATTGATCAAAGCTAAATTATAAATTTTATTTTAAAAATTATAACTTTTATGACTTCTTTTATGCAAAGTTTCAGGAAAGTATATTCCCATCATCACCGAATCATAAGTGTAAGCTTTTAAGTGATACAGCACAGCAGAAAACCATTGACTGAAAACACAAAAGGGAGTACTAAGAGAGAGCTCACGGAAGTCAGAAATTGAAGGTTAGACGGTCAAGTGGATTCTACTCTCCCAGCGAAAATTAAGAACTTGTAAATTAAACAATCACAAATGCTCTTCAAAAAAAAAAATGGAGGTAATAAACAAGGTGACGTTTTCTATATTCTTTACTTGCGTGGTGCCAATATAGCCTGGAATTGGCAGCCTATCAAATCCAGTGACCAAACAAACTAGAATACCAGATTCTTCTTTCTTTCTTTTTCTTTCTCTTTTGCTGCCAAGAATTTCCAACTTGCCATAAAATCTATGTTGAGTTGACTACAGCTACAGCATCTACAACGAAATGAAGGTATAACCTGCAAAAGTAAAATCAATAAACAAAAATCTGTTGTGTTATTTCGGAACTATTAAAACAATAACTATATTCATTATCAGGTATTTAAAAATTTCCAAGTATAGAGGATAGGAAAGATGCACTTCACCACTTACTTAAAAACGAAAGATTACTTCATTTGCTTGCTGTAAACTCATATTTTTGCAAACCGGGCAATCTTGGAGAGCACTGTCCTTAAACTTCGGATGCCAGCTCCAGATTTTGAGCTCACCATCATCTGGAGTAGAAGTATCATATTGCCAGACTACATCAATCATAATAATAAAAGCTAATTAACTAGCTCAATAAAACAGATTGATCTATCATCATACCACGGGCTGAACCATAGACTTGTTTGCCTTGAGGCTCTGCAAAAGGAAAGTTAGGTTGTTTTATAAAATGTTCTCAAAGAAGATATTCATGAAATTTCAGAGAGAACATGACATCTAGAAATGTGAGAATTCACCTCTTCAATCTGCATAGCACGGCGTGCAACATCTATAGGGAATACTAAGTCCGTCTTCGTTAACACGATCTGATATTTAGTCTGCGATCTGTTGTAATATTAAGGACATAAGAAATATAATATGTGCTCACATTCTGCATCAATAGTCAAGACTAGCAGTTCCAGTAATTTGACAACAACCAGCTAAAAGAAGCACTAGACAGAAGGTAAGAATCTGTCACAATACTCATCCCCGCCACTCAAAATAATTCTTTTTTTATTGAACAGTACTTTCCAGTAATTTTTGACAGTAACCTCAAGTATATTTATGAATGAATGAAGAAACTAGCATTGCCTACTATAGATTAAGATAACCTTAATTGAGAACTTTCTGCCATCAAAACAAGAAGCAAGCCAGCAAGAAACAAAGAAACTAGACAGAGATGTAAACACAAGGTAAAAATTAAATACAAATGGACTGATCCACAAAAACAGCGGAAAGCTTTTGCTAATGAGTCAGTAAGATGGATGAAATTGTTTTTCTCTGGTAGTCATCCACCCAGCTAACACACTGTACGCAAGTGCTTGGATATTTTATCATTGTAGTAAATAAGTATAAAACATAATAGCCTTCAAACTATGTAAGAAAAGTCGCAACTTTCAATTCTCAAATTCCAATTTGCATACCTTTTCAATTCTCAAATTCAAATTTGCATACCTTTCCATCAAATGAATTAGCTCATTATCTCTCGGCTTCATGCCCCATTTCGTGTCAATCAGAAGGCATACTCGTTTTAGACCAACTCTTGTTGAAACATACTCCATCACCTACAAAGATTAGCAACATTCAAGTTTAAACCTAATCACATATAATAGGACTAGGATACGAAACATTTAGCACTGTGATGCACATATAAAGATTAGATGGCAACAAGGAGTAGACATATTCTTTGCAAGTATTTTAAATACAATATGGCCTGTCATTTTCTGGTTTTAAAACTTACAGCCCTAAACTAACTTCGCTACCAAGTTCTCCTGGCTTTCCAATAGTTTGTATGAATTAGAATAAATAAGCTTTCAGTGTTCCATTACAAATTATTTTAAATAGCAGACCTATTCAATAACATGAGATATTTTGAATCATGATGTCACTATTCAGATAAAGTAAGATTAAACTGATGAAACAACTATAAGGAGTAGCTCCACATTGTTGATTCAAAAACTACAGGAATAAGTAAAGCTAATTTAACAAGGACTAGTACATGCAATTACTAACCACAAACAGATATAAGCAGCCAAAAAAAAATCTCTAAGCAATTAACCGAAAATGACAACTTTATACATTGCCTCCTGAAGCAATTCAAGTTTCTCATTTAGTATAATTTCCTTCTTTAATTAAAACTTCTCTCTTTTCATTTTTAGATGGGCTGCTTGGACCAAGCAACCCTTCCTTTGCCAGGAAGCAGACACTCTGACAACCTGAAAGGCATATGCCCCTAATACCTACACAAAAACCCAAAAAAAAATTCTTTTATGCTCATACAATAAGGAAATAGATGTCCCCTCCATTTATATACTTACAAGCTCCTCCCAAGCATCCTTCACCTCTTCTTTTGCATAAGCAAAGCCATATCCAGGCAAATCAACCAAGCAGAGCTTTGAACCCAGCTTGAAGAAATTAATTGTCTGTAGATGAACCTTCACCATATCAAATAAATTTCTTACAATGATAGATTCAAATTATAATGCCCAAGAAAATTTTAGCACCTGAGTCAAGCCAGGTTTGTCTGACGTGCGTGCGACACCCCATTGTCTGGTAAGTGAATTAAGTAAAGACGACTTCCCCACATTTGACCTTCCTAATGAGAGCCATCTAATTCAGTAGATGTCTTGTCGTTTTATTTTTCAAAATACGGACAAGTGCACAGGTCAACAATTAAAACGTTCTGATTATACAGGAACTAACTCCTCCGTTCTACTAACCAATGACAACCACTGAATGCACAAAGAAACACGTAGACAAGTCTAGTGCCCTATGCTGTTTATCAAAGCTCTAATTGGTTCGATAATCAACAATATCATCATCATCATCATCATCATCATCATACCCCGAAAATCCTGCACTGAAGCAGGGTATGGGGGGTCCGATAGTACGCAGCCTTACCCCTACTTAGTAGAGAAGCTGTTTCCAAGTGGACTAACATGCAAATGTGACAAGATAATATTGAAAAAAAGAGGATAATGGAGAGAAAATATATATATATATAATTATTATTATTATTATTATTATATGAAAACAAATAATCTGTTTTAATAATGAGGATGGATAATATATGACTTTTAAGCATAAACTTCAAAAAGGTTATACTTTGGCAATTATTTGAAGTCATCAATTCCAATTAAAGTAACACAGAAAATTATTACCCACGTAAAAAAAACAACTATACCATTAAGAAAACCACAAATATCTTCTAGAGTTCCAGTAAATAAAAATGAAAAGAATGGGAATTAAGGAAAGGATGAAGCATGTGTATAATTTGATCACATAGATAAATTAAAAACAAAATATTTACCTGCAAATGCAATCTCTGGAATATTTACCCTCATTCCAGTAAAATACCAAGAAAATAAGCATTCATTCATTAAGTGGCTGATGTTGTATCAGAATATTTCAATTTACATAGATGAATTGTTGTCTATCTACCCTACTTCCAAAATTAGCTGAGAACTTCAACCCAACAATTGGCTTAAACCCTATTCTTCCATCCATCCATCCATCCATCCATCAATGAAGAAACCGTAACACGAAGGCAAATGAACTCTATCCAGTATCCAAATCTAAAGCACAAAGAACCAGCAGTTGATCCCCTCCTTCTAGCTTTTGCAGAACACGTTGAAATGGAGATTACAATCACAAGAAGTATGGTTTTAGACAAATATCACTTCTAACTTGGCGCATGGTTTGATTTCCACATGATTCTTCAAATCAAAATCAGTGAATTTATAAGTATATAATGCTTGCCTCTGTGTCATTCCTACAGGGTATATCCTGTAGACTTTAAATTCATCTCCTCCTCTTATGCGTTCAGGTCTTTCCTCCTTCCAAATTGGTATGTGTTTCATGGACTTGAACTTGTTAAGCACTTCATGCTCTAGCGCCTTGACTGTAAGATTCCCAGACCTGCATTTGACAATTCAACAACGTTTCAATGAAAAAGAGGTAGAGGAAGCACTCAAGTTTCAGCTTTCACGTGCAACCTGAAGTGAGATCATGAACCATAACTGCTTACATACTAAACCAAATTGTAATGGAACAGAATCTAACTATTAAAGACTTAATATTTGAAACCAAATTAGACATGTAACATGAATCACCACATTTTGAAATCTGACAACTTTTGGTATCAAAAGAGCATATGTAGCATCAAATGAGATCACCTCAAAAAAATGGACTCCATTTCAAACCTCCCTCTTTCTCTTACATACAAATGAAACACAGTCTCTAAGCCTCTGGTGCATTTGCAGGGCCGTTTCTTAAACCCTGGGCTACTTTCTTCTTTTTGTCGAATAATAGTTGCCAAGTGAATGCAAAGCCGGCATGATGAATGTACTGCTGCCATATCCACAAGTGCCTTGAAAGAATCGGACGGACCCTCATACTTCCATCTTGTTAATAAATGTAAGGGAGTATCAGCATTCAAAAATAAATATGACTCACATGTACAGGAGAATAATTTTACAAGAGATGGATTTCTACCTCAAAGACTGGTTATAGGCCTCAGGATTTCCAGCAAGATGATTCATGGTATTTGCAACTGACTCAACATCGTCTACATTTTTAATATGTAAAATTGACCCAGGTGCAGGAGCAAATTCTTGGATGTTAGGAGCTCCAACTACCACAGGAATAGTTCCTGCAGAAAGAAATTTAATTTATGCCACCACCATAAGCACATCATTCAAAAAGTTTCCCCAAATTCTCAACTAAGATAATAACAAATAAGCGTCTACAACCCTTCCTCTTATCTTCTTACTCAGAAAATTGCCTACTAGTCTTAAATTTAGGGAGGTCAATCATTTACAACAATCTCATAAGCTGAAAAGATTGCCAAATGCTTCACATCTCAAGCAAAGAACATAATCCACAAGTAACAACAAGAAGTGACACATAGCAGAGAACATTGATCCAATACCAGCAACAAGAGATTGGAAGAACTTTTCAGTGACATAGTCCTCTTCATTTGAATTCTCAAAAGCCAAACTAAATTTATAGCGCTTCAGAGTTTCTACTTTGTCCACTGCAAAAATGTGAGAGATCACAAGTTATGACTCATAAATTCTAGTAAAGAACAGTAAATAAATACATGCTAATGCAATCAAATCCAGAAACAAATTCCTAAATTTAGTCCATCTCTTAGCACATATGATTCATTGGTCAGGGATCCCAAAATACTGGAAACCCTGAATCTCACTGAATCTTCCGCTTCTTCCTTTATTTTACAACAACGGGCAATCTTCTGTTTCTTTAATCCTAAAGCACTCCTTAAGCTATAAAGGCACAGAAGTTCACAACATACTTCACCTGGAAACTTTACAAGCCTGTGCGGTTAGAATTTTACAACCTTAGACATATCCATTTGGATGGTTAATTTCTAGAATTTATATTTATTTTGAGTTGTTAGCAATATCAGTGGTCAAAAAACAGGTGAATGCAACATTTCCCAATTAATCCAACATCAGCAGAATTAGAATCATTGGAAATTGCAATACTGCTTTCACTAAAAATGTATTAGTTAACTGTTCGTAGATTTCTCCATATTATGAGCAACAACTTTTTAGCCTCAGGTGCACAACAATCCACCTCAAGTACAACAACTTCAAGGAAAGAGAAACCATTTGATAGGCGAGTGTTCAGGAGGCCAAGCATCTACAGCCAAAAGTGAAAGTTGATTCTTGAATCACATCGTATGACAACTTATGAACTACAATGGAACAATGTCATGACAATAAACAATAATTTTACTCGTGAAATATGTCAAAATGACATTGTAGTGTCACCTTTTCCATCACGGTTACGGTGGCAAGCACCATAAGAATCAATTTTGATTTTAGATCTTTCAAGTGCATCAAGAGCCTGCAGGCGGAAGTTACGAGCACCACAGTTGGAAATGAAAGCTGCTGCAAGAGCTTTCTCAGTCTTGGGTTGCACTGGTGCCATGATATCATACTCAGCCCAGGAAAAGTATCCCACTGGCACATCTGATGAGAGACTGGTTGTCATTATGATATCATATCCCTTCCTAATTCATAAGAACGAAACAAAGAAAAAAAAGGATCCACTTAATTTTCATAAAGCTAATAGATTAAAGAACAAAAAGATTTAGCTCCATAAGTATCTCAAACTGGCAATATATGAAACTTTAGGAGAATGCAAACAGTTGTGTTTTATTTAAATATACCAGACAATATATTCAAATTGGGTACAGTTGAAACAAGGCATTCCAATTCTTCTTCAGTTTAAAGCGACAACTCATTTGCAATTGACCACATTTCCCATTACTAGTTGAGGCTAGCAATTGATTACTGTTAAGACCAGCTCAATCCTTAACCTTTGTATTCAAGTCATGAATTCCAGCTTTTCAGTTGAAAGAAGAGGCAACATGGCATAGATAGTTCAGTACAATGCCTTTCATATTCCTCAACCAGATTAGTAAAACCAAGCTCTCTACTTGATTAACAAATAGAATAAATCTTGTTAGAAGATATAAACTCTCTCTTTTTTTTCTCAAGGTACACCTTAGAAACCTAGAAGGAATGCAAGTGGACAAATGAATCACCTCAATACAGTGACAAAAATTGCAGCAATAACTTTAAAATTTTCAAAAACAACCTGAGAGGTTTGATTATTATTTGCTGAGTGTTCTTAATGGTATATCTTTATTAATGTGATACCTATATAAGTTTGTGCTTACCCACCGTCGTGCCATGTCAATATTGTTCTCTGAATAGTACTGAGCTGATTCCATCGACCGGTGCACGGTCATAGTCCCAGATTGCTGAGATGATCCAAATGCAGCATCAGGATTTCCACTGGAACCAAATCCAAATTGACACCCCACATTACAAGTCTTCCACTCCTGTAATGAAGAGAATCACATGTGAGCTATGGAAAATATTGTGAACTTCATAGCAAAAGTTTGATATGAAATCTCAAAATAGTTTATTTTAAAAATCCAAACTGGGAAAAAATGTTAAAAGATACAACAGAGTAATGCATCAAAACACATACATTTTAGTAAGACAGCAGGTCCAACAAGCTAAGCAGTATCTATTCATGGTTGCCTCCCACTTCCAAGCAATTGAATTGGAAGTTTTACTGAGTAGCCTAGATTTTCCAAGGTGGATCATGGTTCTCAACCTGAAGCCTATAAGCCTAGTTTACGAGTGGTACCAATATATTTCACTAAAACCCCAATCCCTTTATTTTAAAATTAATGGTCAATATGCATTTTAGTATCCCTGTTGCTCTTGGACAAAGACCACATAAATCCAGGGAGAGAGATTTTAACAGAGTCAATTGAAGAAACTTTCAGTTAACTAAGTGCCCTCACCGTCAGTTCAACATCATAAAATTTTGAACATTTCGAATTCCCACCTATCACTTAGTACATAAATATTACTCATAACTCGGTAATCAATTCCATGGAAATATCACATCCTGTATTGTATAAATTCAAGTAACACCGAGCATTTTGTCTCCAAATCTTGTTAGAGACGGCTACATAATCCTCTTCTCCACCGATCAAAACTATATTCGATTAGAAGACGATGGTCCACTTGGATGAATAAAGAAGAAAAACTAACCCATGCTCTACACAGGATCTCATAATCAAGACTGAAAATTTTAACCTTCTAGAAGTGAAGCTATTCAATCATTCCATACACAATAATTCAACAAAAACACCCACGGATGAAGCAACTAGCAACAGTTAACATATAGTCGATCAAAGTCAAACTTTCCACGTTCATCAAAGGAAGTCTAAAACAAAAGAATTGAATTGAAACAGACCTTCTCGGCGCCAACGACCGATATAGGATCTTTACCAAAGTCCCTGGAATAAACAACAGCATCTTCTCTCTCCAACCATTCTTCGCAGCTCTCTGTTTCCACATTTTTATGCGTGTCGTGAAGACGATCGAATCTAGCTCCCAAATCCTCACTCCCCACACCCCAATCACGCGACGGAAGCGATCTATCAAACCAACTATCAGCCCATGAATCAACTAAAGCTGCATTTTTAGCCATATCAAGACGACCCAGAAACAGGATCTCTGCCAAAACCACGAGAGCAACAAAAACTGGCAAAACATTTGACCACTTCCTCTTAGGAACAGAAACTGACGAGGAGGAAGACAACCCATCTGATACAGGCAATCCGTCTGTATTTTCAACGGTTCTTGAGCCTCTTGAATTTAAAAAGATACCCATCAAGCAATACTCTCTCTTCCCGTTCTCGAGTTCTTCGTAAAACCCCCTCTAGTATTTTCCCCCCGGCCCCCCTCACTTTCAAGGGGTGAAAGTCCCAACTGATGCTTAAAGATGATCTTTTTAAGGAAGAAGCTGTTATAAAAGATGGCAATTAATTGATCTTTAAGTATGGAAGAACAGGGAATGTCCTTGGACTTTCCTAATTCCTACAGGATGTTGATATACTCAGCTGATGTTTTGGGAGAGTTTTTGGGTCGAAGGTAGAAAATCTTGGCTTGGGAAGACTTTTGTGTCCCTCATTGGTCTGTTCAGTCTGCAAGCGGAGTCAACGGAAGAAGCGTAGCCCTGGCCAATAGGAACACGTGAATGTTCGACTCCCCTCTTTCTTTGGTTGTTTTGGTCTGAGACGATCAAGCTTTAATTAAGGGAGTTGGTGGATTTTGTATCAGCCAAGGTATGGCTCACTGCTTGGCTGCTAGACCGGAGTCACAACTCACGTGTGTGTCGAAGGACAACTATGTCGAGCAGCTTAGCCGATAGCCACTTAGGCCATATCAGTGCTTACTTTTTTTATTTATTTTTAATGAAATTTAATACATTTATTCTAATTTTTAAATTCAAATTTGCTTTTATTCCTATCATTTCACTTTTATATTTAGAAAAAAAACCTTCTAGTGGAAGGGATCTTTACAACTTTCTCCAAATTTGCAGATTTGATTTGCAAAGTTTGTTTACTTTCGAACTAAATAAATCATCCAATCCATGATTATTTCAACCCAGATTCAGTTGTGGTGTCCTCCAGATTCTGTTAAATGTTTCTGTCAGACCCAATCACCTAACAGGGAATTTGGATAAAGGATCCAACTTTGTCCCAATGCTTCTAAACCAAGGCTGGGAGGAAGGCCCGTTGTAGTACAGGAAAGCTTTCTTCTTGTTCTTTGTACAAAATTTAGAATCTTTTTTATATATCATTTGAAAAGGAGAGTCTTTGCCTTTCGTTACTGTTGAATGAGATGAAGTATTGATTTTTCTTTTTGTCATTATCATTTTTGAAAGAAATAAAAAAAATCTTTGCAGGAGCCATTTGTGATGAGATGTAGATGTAAGGAGGGCTGGGTTGCGGGAGGATATTCTTATTTCCAAGTTCCTGAAAGGGCTGGAAAAACAGAGAAAAGTGATAGATAGAAGCAATACTGCCTACGGATAATGCCAAATTTGAAATTCATGAAGCAGAAAAATCAGAAATGGAGCAGGAAACGGGGATATCCAATGGAAGATAATGACTTATGTTTGGCACCTGTAATTTCTACCAGCTTAAGCAGACGTCAGCTTCCTCTTCCTCCACGTCAATATAAACTTACACGTCTCATCCCCCTGGCCCCTGGATTATCCACAACTCTTGACTTTGCAATTCACAGATAGATAATATCATTGGAAAACTCTCTACATTGTGTGGTCATTAGCAACACAATCTGAGTCTTAAATTTCTAACAAATAATAGGGAGCAGTAAACCATCACAGATGCCACAAGCTAGAATATGGATCAATAGCAGTGTAAACAACCATTTGTAATCTTCTCCATTTTCTAAATATTATACAGTTCGACAATGGAACAAAATTGGATAAATGAACAAGAAAACAGGAATAAATCTTATATTATAGTACTTACCAAAGAATCTTCCAACAAGTATGTACCAAAAGTATCTGCACCAGAACCTTACAAGAATCAAAGTATAATATGCAGGAAAGTGGCCTTTATTTCTGTCGAGTTCACCTCAACATGATTCTTCAAATAGAGGGGAGCAGAAAACCTTAGTCAATGTTTTGATGCACTTGAGTGGAGGGTCACCATTCAAGTTACAGTTCCTAGTGAAAATTGGCTCTCTCTTAAGAAAGCGGATCACATTTTGGGTCAACCGACCTATCAGAGGTTTCCCTCAGCAATTCTTGAGGAAGCTGATTTTCTGTCAGCGGAAGCTTGACTGACAGTTGAAACAAAAATTGTAGGCTTCCCAAACAACACAATCTGAAGACGAAAATTGAATCGATGACAAGTATCCTTTTAAGTTTTAATAGAGTTATGTATACTTCGTTTATATATTGAAGTAGAAGAAGCAGTTACAGAAGTCACATTGCACCTTTTTCAATCATCACTTGAAGCATCTGGTTCAACAGTCTTTAACCTTTTGAGCAAGGATTCAGAACACAACTTCTCTCCTTTTTCTTCATCCACAAAATTCTGATCTGAAACGTCTGTAAGAAAGTAAAGCTTTCAGTAGAAACGATAATAAGAAACAACTGAGTGAATGTATTGACCATATAAAGTATCCAGGCATCCAGCCAGCAGTCTAACTGCAAGAAACCAAAAGTCTGAAACTTGCCAGTAGTCGAGGATATTAAAAATCTCCTCTCCACTAGGATTTAGATTCCAATAGAAATTTTTATGCTTTGCAATTGATGAACCACATGAGTAGGAAGTGCAAATATGTGACAGAGAGGTAGAACAATCCATATCGGTACGTACTCAACCTAAACAGTTCTCCAGTACTCAACACTCCAAAGCATTTCGTACTAAAGCAAAAAAAAACAAGTTCATTTGAATTCTAGGAGATAATATATGATGTTAATGTTACCTATGATGTCATCAATCATAAGATCAGATAGATGACATATGGGCCGCAGATCTGAGGTTCTTATTAATCCACCAGCAACAGCACAGGTCCCTTCTTCATGACTTACCTTGGTACAAGAATCAATGCATTGTTGAGAATCTTGAGATGCCGCATCATGTTGTTTGAAAGAAGGTGTAAAACAAAATAACCATGGACTTCTCCGAAGACTATCAGAATCAACTGTGCTTTCCAAAACAGGCTTAACTTTGTCTTTCTTGTGGTGACCATCATATAGACCCACGATCTGAAAAATAATAGAGATGAATATGCAGGTGAAAATAAACAAAAAAAAGGAGAAAAATTATTCATGCTTTTGGCATTTGTTTAAGTCCATCTCACGTTCTTCCACTTCTGGCTTTTGGAAAGGAGGGGAGGGGAAGTCTCTATGACTAAGATTAAAATCCCTAACCTGAGGTGGGTGAGTACAATGTTCTCGTTGCAGCTGTTGATATTGACGTGGTCTGCATCTGATATCTTGCTGACAACTGCGAAGAGAAATGGAATGATGCAATTCATTAACAAAAGATGCTTATAAGGAATTAAGATACAGATTATGTTTCTCATTTGTCCACATTGACGATGATTCCTGAGGTCAATTTATGAATAAATGGAAAATTATACTAAGCCATTCATTAGAGCTCAAGTAAATATGTTACTAATTTTATACTTCATTATTTAACTTCGAAAAAAGTATTCTATAGAAAATAAATAATTACATGATTTTCCATTAATGTCATGATAACTTCTAAGTTTTGAACATTGACAGATCGCTTGGGGCCAACACACTGCATATTTTCTGTTTGGTTCAGCTTTTGAAGAGTGAATAATCACTTTTTTCAACTCAAAAGTTGTTTTTAAAGAAAACTGAGTATTTGACTTTAAATTCAAAAACACTTTTTTCATAGAAATAACTTTTCTGAAAGCTAAAATACAGTCTTTTTAGAAGCTCAAATTTGGAGCTTTTCAAAAAAATACTTTTTTAAGTAGATTTTTAAATCAATTAAGGAGTCTA
>JANIPM010000232.1:9808306-9819630 GCA_027478405.1 Erythroxylum cassinoides
CCTCCTCTGCCATCACCGAGGAGTCCTCCTCCTCATTATAATGGTTTGGTCGTGCTCGTGCATACTCCACAAAGACCACCTTTTATATATGCGATTACCCGTTTTTATTTTTAAAAAAAGAAAAAAAATTGCATTAATATTAGCAAAAGTTACAAAACATTATAACAATAAGCACTGAATCTCCCAACAGGTACAACTACAAACCTATTGTGGAGTAGTCATAATTCTAATACGAAGGTAATAATAATAATAATAATAATAATAATAATAATAATAATAATAATAATATGAATAATAATAATAATAAGCATAATAATAATAATAAGAATAATAATAAGCATAATAATAATAATAATAAGCATAATAATAATAATAATAATAATAATAAGCATAATAATAATAATTCTTAATAATAATAATAATAATAATTCTTAATAAAAATAATAAAAATAATAATAACAATAAGTACTTTAATGATAATATTTAATTGTTATTATAATAATGGAAAATAATTTTAGTAATAATAATAATAATAATAATAATAATAATAATAATAATAATAATAATAATAATAATGCTTAGAATGAATTTTGCTGATACACAAAATTTATAATTATTTAATAATACGGAACGTTATTCGTAATAAAATATATTTATATATTTTAATTGTCCTTGTCATAAATTCTCTTATTGGAAGCTAGTTTGGTTCGCTAACATGTCTCTCAAGCCTCCTTTATCCTTTAAATGGTCGTTAAGCAAAATTTGATGACCATGGATAGATTAAAAGGCAACTAACTTAGCATATGTGTATAAGCTATGCAATCAATTCCCTCAAGTACCATTCATCTACTTTCACACATGTTGCTTCTCTTCAGCTTTCTAGAACCAATTGCTTCAGTTATGTAAGCTCTCTTTCTCTGCTAGTAATTGCCCCGTTTCATATATTAGACTGAACAGGTCAGATTTACTCGCAATCGAGGCTGGTCTTAAATTGTGGCACTTAAACCTATGTTTGACTAGGTGCCACAAACCTATGTTTGATTAGGTAGGTATTAATGAAATAGAATATAATGTAATATTATTTTATCGTTTGATACGAGAATTTATAATAAAATAAAATATAATATAATAAACAAAAATTTATATTATATCTAATTCTATTTTAAATAGTAAAAATAAATTACCATCCTTACGGTTATTCTTGCACATAATATCCATCTAATCATGAGTTGTGGGATTGCAGCAAATTGGGTAGTCACCTAACCTCTTATTCATAGTTCCTGTATCTTGCTCTTCTAGCAGTTGTTCGGTTGCTTAGCTTTCAGTTGTATTGCTCATTAATTATAATAGCTTGTGATCTTCTTTACTTGTAACTTGATACTGGTTTTAGGATTTCCAAAACCATGCATTATTCTTTCTTTTTTTAAAAAAATCTTATTGTCGAACCATCACTACTTTCTCCACCTCGCTTCCTATAATGGCATTGTATACATTGGTTTAGGAAGAAGATGTTAGGATTTTTAAAATGATCAATTGATTTAAAATTAGAGATTTAGACCTAATTATTGGTCATGTGTTAATAACAGAGTCCACCAGTGCTAACTAATTAAGATGGCATTAATAACATCCCTTAAAAGACAAAGATTTTATTAAACAATCGATGATCATATCATATTATCAATTAAAAATTAAATTCAACAAAATTTAAAATTATTTTTAATATTCTAAAATGTTAAATTTTTATTTAATTTCAGTTAAAAAAATTTATGTACTTTTTTTTCTTAAACTGTATATCAAAATTTGTAACTCCTAACATTTTCTAACCTTCATATATTCAATCTTAAACTAACGAAACTCTTTAAGATTTCATCATATATATTTTGGTTGACATGAACATTTTCCTTACTCTACCAAGATTTTTACCAAATTTTTTACATTGATAAATCGCACCACTATTCACTAGACGGAAACCGAGCTACCGTCAAGCATCTTTTGTTGCTTCTTTTGCCAATCTGCTAAGTTCCATAGCTCTTCTTCTTCTCTCTGTACTTTCCTCTTCTGCACTCATCAGCCTCTCAACAGCCTTCTTAACATCTTCCCTTTTCACTAGTAATCTAGTCTTCTCCTCGTGTCCCTATTGCACAGCATAAGCTGTTCCAACGTTACCAATGCTCAACACTTCAATAAATAGCTTTTCCATTAAAAATTCACTCTCTAAAAAGTGGCCATGAAACCATCAACATGCCAACTCATATGAATTATAAGGTTTGATTCCAACTGCAATGTATTTAAAATAATGCAAATGCAGGATACAACAACACCACAGCTTGTAATGCCAATCTTGAAATGTCAAAAAGCACGACAATTGCCTAAAATTTGCTTCTAATAGTAAATTAAATTTTAACATTGTGAAGAATTAAATCATATTGTTTTAAGAATGTTTATATTAAATTCTACGTGAATATAAATGATGACAAGAATATAATGATGTAAAATTTCCTGCCAATTTATTATTAAAGTGACAAAAGTTTATAATATTTTAAAATAACTTATTATTAATGTAAAATTAAATATAATTAACCCAATTAATTAATTAACGAATTAACTTTATATATAAAAGGCCCCAAATCCCCCTTCTGACCGCACCATCTTCTCCACCGCTTCACAAAGCAGAGAAACTTCAAAAAAGGTATAGAACTGGTGTGAGAAATCGAAGAGATGGAGAAGAAGAGACAAAGAGAGGCAATAGAGAAGATGGTGGGTGCGATTGGGAGATAGGTTAGTGAAGGGGGAGGAAATGAAAATGGAGATGGAGATGGAGCGAACAGAGATATTATGGAGTAAAAGAATGGGAAATTAATCATCATTTCTTTTTTTCTTTTTTTTTTTAAGGCTTCTAAGCGCAATCCAAGTTCCATCAACTGTAAGGTGTTAAATTATGGAGGCTGCCAAGATATGTAAATCTCATAGCTTTAGCAAACATTCATAAAAATCATCAAAAATAAGAGTCACGCATGTGACCAAGACGTATGAGTACAAGCGTCCACAGGGGCAATAGACTTGTATCCAGCAATATCAAACAAAAGACATGGTGGCCCAATTTGGGAATTTGAGGTGGGTGTGGTAATCACTACTGCCAGATATGAAATATTTCCATTAATTATAAAAATTGATAGAATATTGTAAAATTAAGGATTTTATTAGTCTATAATTAAATATGTAAAAATTATAAAATATTAAATAGGTTTTGAACATTTTCAAATATTAAGGTTTAACTTATATTTTACTATAAATTTTAAGAATAAAAAATCTTGAATGTAACTTAAAATTTATAGTTCCAAAATATTATACATTTCATTATTTAACAATTTACTTATTTATTACTGCTTGTTATTATTGACATTTTATAAGCCTGATGTAAAATAAAAAAGACTCATATTTTATCTTTTTTTATTTTTTATGAAAGTCAAAGATTGGCTTTTCTAAAAAAATAAAATTAATTTTTTTTACTTTTATAAAAGCCGAAAATGAGATTTTCATTTTTATAAAAAAAAACGAAATGAGATAAAATAAGGACTCTTTTATTGCCTAATTCGATCTTCACTAAAATAGGCCTTAGGCAGGACCTTCTTGTGCTTCTTAGGACCAAACTTTTGCTCCCATTAATCAAGTATACTATGGAGACAACATTAATTATCGTAAGATTTGAAACTGAGGAATTCGTGTGTTAACAAACGGAATAAACTTTTTTTTTATTACCCACGAGGTATTTTAGGAGGGTTTCAACTATAAGAAGGTACCTTTAAGCCATCCACTCTTAAACTAATATCTGCTTGAACTGGGTAGATCCCTTGTAGAAAATAAAACTCTAACCTTAAAATTTAAATGGTTTAAACAGTTGCATACACGAGGACGGGTTTAACACGTGACAAACGGAATAAACTTTTCCCATGCTATGATTTTAACAACAGAACATTCTCTCCGTAACCAAAAGCAATACAACTTCTGAGCTATCAGGTTGGAAGAGGTGGCAATTATATGATTATTTTTATTATAATAATCAGAAAAAAATGATGAAGAGAGCAAGGCAACTCTGGAAAGCGTGAGATGTGTACTTGGCATATTCGACTACCTGTCGATTGGTTGGGGCAAGGAACAAAAGATTGGCTTAATACTTATCTAACCCGTCAAACCAGCAATTACACGGAGTTTGTTAGCCGCTGCCTCACTTTATCCAGGCGGAAAGCCCAAGGCTTCTACCTCTCCCTCCCTGCCTCTATAAAATATATTATTAATCAATAATGAATCTTGACACGAAAGTGCTTATGATAGCATGTTTATCGTCATAAAACGAAGAAAATTTTGCCACAAGACTTCTGTAAATTTAAAAATATTATAATAAAGTTATAATATAAGATTTATATTATATGTACGAATCATTATTATATTAAAATTAAACATTATTAAAGCTTGCACCAAAAAGAAAGACATTAATAAAGCTAAAATATTATTACATATTTTTCTTCTTTATAAAATAAATAATCAAACAAATAGATAGATGCTTGTTAAAAAATAATTCACTAATCTACTTCGGTAATGAAAATCTAGAAAGGAACATTACATGTGTATTTATGAATTTGTTCACTATAATAGTTGTGTAATTGATCTTTAACTTTAAAAATACTAAAGTATCTCATATGAATTAGTATACTTTGAGAGTATTATAATTTATTCTAATTAGAGTATCTTAATCGACAATATTTAAATATAATATGAAATATATGGATTTAGTACTTGTATATGATAAAGTTCTTTTTTTCTACTTTGCATCACTATTAGAGGCTAGAAATTTGAATATTTTATGGTTAACATGTTTAGGAGATTAATTTTATAAGATTTTAAATTAGCTATATTTCAATCTTGTCCATGTTTTCAAATTATTTAATTAAAAAAGTATCTAGAAATTATTAAAAAATTCTATTATTGATTTTTCAATATTTTTAAAGTATCTTTTCTTCATAAGACACTCCTTTTAGCAATTGATCTTTTATTTATTTGTCAAAATTCTAGGCCTATCTCATAAATAATCGGTATACTACTTGAAAACGGAAAACTATAAATGCATTTAACAAAATTATACCGTTTAGACACATTCTACAAAAATTATCTTTCAACGAAGAATTAAGATAATAAGTTTTCACGTAAAGTTCATATCTAGGAAACAAGTATTTTCCACTTTTGTGCTGAAAGAGGTAAGGAGATGCTTGATTTACAGGGAATAATGAGAATGAGTATAAGAATAAATATAGTAAAGAATAGAAATAGAATATAGTTTGGTTATGCCGGATTCTAGCGGAACTGTGTGTTGCCGTTTGGATCCATGGGATCGATGGCTTCTCGTCAAGCTTCTGTGTTGGAGTACCTGCAAAACAAAGAAGGCACATCGGAGGTTATGTCCCGATTAGCCCATCCGATGCTCAAGTCCGTCTTTTAGTGAATGTGAGGTTGCCGTAAAACTGAGAGAGCTAGGTTTATGATTGCGTACCTTTGTTACGATAGAATTATACCTTATATATGGAGCAACAACTATGTATAGGTCTTTACGTGTGCATGGGAATCTCTCACACGCGGACGGGCCATGGAGAGCGCGGGAGTGAGTCTGACATTGGTATGAGATTGACCTTTGAAGCTTGGACTGATCGGCCCACAGGTCGTTATGACTGAGTTTTGGGTCCAGCACGACCGACCCGACCAATTACCAACGATAAAAATATAACTATATAATAATGAGTTTCTATTTAGAAAAACAGAAACTGAAAGCAAAAGGTAAAAATTAAAACGGAAAAGAAAAATAAAAGTGAAATCATACGTTCCTGAATTATAAGAAAAATCAAAATCTTGGAATATATTTTCCGAGCTAACTTCTGAAAACCCAAAAAGAATGGGCTCATGACCCTGTTAAAAATTTAGCTGAAATCCGATTCAAGCTGAGACTTGTTTCGCAAAGCCGAAACAAGAAAGACTGATAAACCTGAGATTGACATGAAATTTTATTTAAGAAAAATTTCCATTATCACAAAAATACCATTGACCAATATGAAAATACAACAATAATTTATAAGAGTTGAGAGTATGAAAACGTATTAATGCAATTAAAGAATTAAATAAGACCCACAAACCCTACCCTTGTCCCTCTTTGTCATATTGTCGCACAAGTTCCCTTTTGGAATGGGAATCGAATAAAGAAAACAAGGAATAGAGCCAAACCCCAACAGTAAACGTGAAAGAGAAGGCCAAAAACCCACATTCGTACAAATAAAATACTAATTAATCCAATGAAAAGGCCAGATCAAGCTTGTAATACAAACAAATTTTCATTGTATTTTTCCTAATCCAAAACAGCCAACTTCAGGTCCCAATTCCTCGACCCGCCTCCTTATTTCGTCCTTCCTTTATTACCTGTCCCTTCTATCTCTTTTCTCTCATCTCTCACCCTGTTTTAATCTACTTCACCATGAAACGCGCTTTGGAGAGTGAGGTTATGGATGCAAATACGAAGAACGTGAAGCGCCGTGAAGATGAAGGAGGAGAGACTAGGGAGGGGGTGGAGGTTGGAGATCGTGCGGATTCGGGAACTGGGTTTAGGAATTTGGACGACAATTTACTCTTCGAGGTGTTGAAACACGTAGACGCACGGACTCTGGGAACAGCTGCGTGTGTGAGCAAACAGTGGCATCGTACCTCGCGGGACGAGAGACTTTGGGAGCTGATCTGCACCAAGCACTGGGCTAATATTGGATGTGGAAATCAGCAGCTGAGATCTGTTGTTCTCGCTCTCGGCGGCTTTCGTAGACTTCATTCTCTGTACCTCTGGCCTCTTTCTAAACCTCAATCCGCTTCCATGGCGTCGAGTTCTTCGTCATCGTCTGCATCATGGGCTCCGTTCCCGCCCATGATTGGGGTGAAGCCACCCACGAGGTGGGGGAAGGATGAGGTGCATCTGTCATTGTCGCTGCTTTCGATTCGGTACTATGAGAAGATGAATTTCAACACCAGGGGAAGACGGTGAAATATAGGATTATGTTTTCATTAACTCTAGTTTCCGGTGGTCGTCTTATACTTATGTGGGACATTGTTGTTTGTTTGTTTCTTTTCTTTCTTTCTTTTTTTACTGATTATTAGATCTGTAATCTGTTAACTTATGTGTAACGAATGAAAATAGATTTAAGCTTTTCAGTTTCCGGGAAAATTTCTGCATGATTGGTTTGTGAGAAAAACCTGGGAAAGAAGAGCGAACAATGGAAGAGAATCTGATGAAGGGAATTGATTATAGGGGAGAATTAGAACAGGCACAAGTAGACAGACAGTCACAGACAGAGCCAAAAGGATCCGAATTGCGATACATGTCAGGTACTGTAGTCCGCATCTGGCAAATAGATAGGGCCAAATTGTAAGAGACAAGAGGGGATTGGCTTGTGGAAGATGATTTACCTTAGTCCCAGTGAGAGGACTCCACATTGTCGTAATTGCTGCTGCGAGTGTTTTGATCGTTTCAGGAATACTAAAGGGCAAGGCAAGGCTATAGGTATTTTACTATTTAAGCTTTATCCAGACAAAAGCAGGCATAGATTGGCGTATGTGTTAAAGTCTTATGTACATGTTTTGTATTTTTGTGTTGGGTTAGCTTTTCTTATCTGGCATAGCTTGGAAATTGTCGGATTAACGCATTCTTGCCTATTCTGCCGAATGTCTTTTCCTCTCTCCATCTTCTTTTACTTTGTCAGGTTCACAAATGTCTTTTTCTAGGATGAATGAATTCCAGGTTTTTGTTTTGACCAGATGGTATGGAACGAGAATAAAAACAAATGCGAAAGAGTAAAATCGGTAGGTAAGAAGAAAACAGTTTTCTTACCAGCTGCCATTTAAGGCGTTGAAGAAAACAGTTTTCTTACCAGCTGCCATTTAAGGCATTATTCAACTTCAGGGCCATGCTATGTACTCGAGTTGGGTAGTAACTAATTAGCCATCTAGCTTGTGCTCAAGGTGAGTTAGTGCTTCAATAATTTAAGCCCAATCCAGGTAATAGGTCCTTGCAAGATATTGTCATTGCTAAGGACCCGAGGCCTTAAAGCCTTTTTCAGATTCTAAAGATAGGCCGATCAGGTTCTTACTTAGGTGAATCTTGACAATCCAACACATTGCTAATTTCTGGATTGGAAGACTTTGATTTGAATTAAATTAATTTGGATAAAATATGTTTAATTTAACAATTAAACAACTAATTAATTAAAGTTGAAATGTTTATTTTAAATTTAATCAAGTTTTAATTATTCAAATTAAATTAAATTTATATCAACTTTTTAGTTGTCCACAAATGATTTTATTAATACATTTTATCTTTTATGTGATTTTCAATTTAAAAGTCTCAAATTTAAATAATAATAGTGACAACAATAACCTACTGCTGATCATGGGTCTAGAGAGATCCAAAAGCACTCAACCTTACTCTAAATAATAGATAAGTTGTTTCTGGTAGGTCTACAAAAATTTCAAATTTAAATTATAGTTTAAAATTACTTTATACTTTTTAATTTAAATAACAAAAGTTAATTAGTTAAAAATATGTTAAATTTATAAATATCAATGATTATATTATAATTTGTAGTACAGACTTTATTACGTACTCAGGATCAAACATGAAATGATTAAAAATAAAAATAATGCAAAATACTTAATTTTGGTTCCATCTTTGATTCCGATGCCAATTTCGAGTTCCAAAAGATCACAATTCTTCCAGGACCTTTATGGAAAGTGTTTCTCGACACGAGTTTTAAGTCTTTCTACAATTTTTTCGATATGTAAGCTCCCTTAACAGGTCAGAGAATCCTTATGCTTACAATTAATATGAACAACTGCAAAAGACCTTAACCTTTATATGTAGCTTTTATATCGGACATCTCATCACAAGGTCGATATGAGTCTGGTCCACATTAATTGGGATCTATTTTTCACCCAATTTTTGACTGATTAATCTAGATCATTTATTTGACACTTTATTATCTTTATCTAGATCAAATTACGTAACTTAACTGATAATTTATTAAAAAATTAAACAATATAATTAATAGTTGTCCTATTTTATTAGAGAGGACAAATTTTTCAACCATACATAACTTGAAATTATTTGTTTACATGCACGATTGAAAAAGTTTGCAATATTTGGCTTCCTCGGTCAAATTCCATTCTCTTGTTCACACTTTGAGTGGCATTTGCTCCGGCCACGAACTCCTCAAATTTCAAAAAGGGTGTGGAGCACTGGACATTTCTGGGAATTAACTCGAAAATTTTTCGATATATAAGACCATAAGACACAAATCTCCCAGTGACATCATAGCTGAGCTTTCTGTCCTCCTCTTTACAGGCGTGTTAGCTACGCAAAAAGATTTCCTGGAAAGTGCAAATTGGGTCGTTTTGTAAATGCCTTTTGCGGATTACCCACTTCAAAGTACCTTTTAAGAGTTGTTTTACACATTCGATTGCGCAGTTAGCCTAATGACTCATCATCGATTGGTTGAATTTTAGGAAGTCCAAAAATATAGAGACAGAGACAATATTTATCACACTCGCGACCTTTTTCCTGGTCAATTTACGTCCAATCCTTCAAATTTTTACAAGGTTCCTGTATCGTCCCATGCAAAGCCTATATATAGCACACGAGATTAGGAATCTCCTCATCAACTAAGACAAAGCCTTTCAATAGCAAAACTTCTCTGAACAGCAAACTCTCCCCATTGATCACTTGACATCGCAACCCATGGCTATAACAAGTTTGAATCCTTGTAACTTCTTTGTTCTAATGATTCTTGCAAGCTCCTTGTTTCCCATTTCATCAGAAGCCCGCCTTTTGAAATTCACAGACTCGCATGGCTCTATGAGCAGAGGGACTGATCCATTTTTTGATGGTTTCTATTTTGAAGAGATCAAATCTGGAGGTCCTAGCTCTGGAGGGAAGGGCCATGAGCACACTAATGATCAAACTCTTGGAGAGATCAAGCATTCTGGTCCAAGCCCCGCTGAGGGACATTATTACACTACTGATGTTCCAAAATCTCTGGGAGGTATCAAGCACTCTGGTCCAAGCCCTGCTGAGGGACATTATTACACTACTGATGCTCCAAAATCTCTGGGAGGTATCAAGCACTCTGGTCCAAGCTCAGGTCAAGGAAACTATAACACCGCCAGCATTATTAGTGCTCCTCAAACACTACTTGGAGAGATCAAAACCTCTGGTCCAAGCGCAGCAGAAGGACATTCTTATACAACTAGTGTTCCTCAAACTCTTGGAGGGATGAAGAACTCGGGTCCAAGCGGATCTGGTCGAGGACACGACTACATTAGTAGTACTGGTCCTAAAAATCTAGGAGGAATCAAACACACTGGTTCAAGTCCTGGTGAGGGACACTAATGATGCTTCCATACTACTAAACCGCATTAAAAAAAAAAATTTTGTTGGGAAGTGCCTTAATATTTAGTTTTCATTCTTTTGGGTCCATTGCAGCGGACTCGTAATTTATCTTTGGTAGAATTATGAAATGCAGAAGAATAAAGTATGCGGTGTTACGAATAAAATGTTGGCATCTGTTTCATTCTGAGTTCTGAAATTAACGAGCGCCATTACGCATCATTTTCTCGCATGTCGTTTACCTTCATCTGTTAACTAATGAGTGGCGGTTCTGCTGCTGATTGAGATTTTGGTTAAACATGAACTGAACGAAAGATATCCAAAAAAAACTATCTTCGGTACATTATTAGCTGGCTTTTGCCTTTTCCAAAATATTTTTTTTTTTGTCTTCCGTCCCCTTTTCATGTTTATGTTAAGAACATAAGAAACTTAGGAGTAATGAGATCTTGTCGAGGTTGAAGACAAGAAGGTGTAGAAGGTGAATGTTACGTGATATGTGACGGTCTTTTAAAAATCAAATCTTTTGATACGTTTGAAAATTTTAGCTATTTAGGGGAGCTTGTGTGGAGGTAACGAAAAATCAAAGTACCAGTATG
The DNA here is from genome assembly GCA_027478405.1 of Erythroxylum cassinoides. Taxonomy (NCBI): domain Eukaryota; kingdom Viridiplantae; phylum Streptophyta; class Magnoliopsida; order Malpighiales; family Erythroxylaceae; genus Erythroxylum; species Erythroxylum cassinoides. The sequence continues at coordinate 9,819,365 of JANIPM010000232.1, forward strand.
AAATGAAAATTTATGTTTGGTATTAATAAAGATAAAACTTTTATTATTTTATTTTTAGTAATACTTCATTCCTCTAGATTACCAGAGGAATAAGATTTGGTCGGGTCGGCCGCACAGGGCTCAGACCCAATCGAGATCACCTATGGGCCGATCGGTCCACCTCTATTTGCTACACCAGGCCCAAAGTCTGATCCACATCCCTTACGGCCCGTCAGCATGGAAAAACCTTCCATGCAGAGATTCAAGTCTACGTGAAGACCTAAACC
>JANIPM010000232.1:9914097-9926848 GCA_027478405.1 Erythroxylum cassinoides
GAGCTATAAGCTCGATAATCAGTGATTGGGCCAAAGGCCAAAAAGGACATAGTGCATACCCAGAGGGCTCTCCTATTTCCTACAGTGAGCGGGCAGTAGTGCATACCCAGAGGGCGCTCCTACTTGCCAAAAATGCGAACAGTGACGTTCAGTCACAACGTCATAAAAAGTGAAATTGCATACATATGCATCTGAGAGTGTAGTGAAATTGAGAATGAAAGTGATATGTGAAATACATGAATCGACATGTAATAGCATAATTTGTGTATTGTGATATTGTGTTGAGAGATACTAATGAGTAATTGTGAATAGTGTTTATTAAAGTGTAAAAGTATACTATGAGATATACTATGAGTATATGCCTGGGTTGGGTGAACCATCGATGATGGTTCCTCACTGAGTTTCGCAAACTCACCCCAATTGCGAATATATTTTTCAGGACAGCGTTAGGACTCTAGCTCCGAGATTGGTGTTTCTACAGCGAGTGTTCGTGATCAAGTGCTGCGATGGATCATAGGTTGGTCAGCTGGAGCGATGTTTTGTATTTTTGTGATGACCTAGTATAGACGTCTTTATCAGTTTCCTTTTTGTGATGTATGTGGCCTGTAGGGGACTGATAGACTGGTCTATATTTTGGACTGATATTGTGTTATGGAAGAAATATTATGGTTTTAAATTTTAGTGTTTTGCTTGATGCCGTTTATCTTTATTGATGCCATGCGAGTGTTTAGAAATCGTTTGTGATCGTAGCACTTCCGAACTGTGGGATATGCGTCGGAACGGCCCACGGGCGTCCCGGTGTGTACCCTATGGTGAGGGGGCGCTACATTAAGCTATAGAGCTCCGAATGGGGTGATTCTTGTTTCAAAATAAACTAGAGATATAAGACTACAATTGGTCCAAAGAAGCCTTTTTGAATTTTCACTATCTAACTAGTGTGGTCTCCCCCTTGTGTGATGCATGTTTAGATGTCACTTAGGACGTCGGGCACTTGTCTCGCGAGGTTGGGGTGCCCAACACTTATGGTATCATAGCATGAAGATGAACCGATGATGGTCAAGGAGATTTTATTGAAATAACCCCACAGGAAAATATGCTCTACGTTATATGATTTCGAAGTTGGACTCTGAAAATGGTGCCCAACACTTATGGTATCATAGCATAAAGATGAAACGATGATGGTTAAGGAGATTTCATTAAAATAACCTTAGGGAAATATGCTCACGTTTTATGATTTCAGAGTTGGGCTCCAAAAAGGGGTCCAACAGATGGTAATATTGATGCCAATATAGTACATCATATTAAACAGATGGTAAATCTTTGTTTTATGTTGAAGAGCATCCATAATCGTCTGAAGTCCTCCTCCTTTGTAAATTGCAGTTGTCCATTCATCCAGGTAAGTAGTCCAACTAATGTCTCTAATATGTTTTGCTTTACTAGTGGAAGTATCTGTGAGGAATTTTTTTAAATTGCAAATTAGGTATTGTTTTTATGTTGTTCTTTGCAATACTTTAAGTATCATTGATGATAACATAAAGTTTCTGTTTAACAATCTACTAGTAACTTAAATCTGAAAGACTCTAATTAATAATAACTTAAAGTTGATGTAACAATTGAACGATGATTGCATTTAATATGAGTATTTTTGAAAGATCGAGGCATAATAAACCATTAGGTAGGTATATAGGCTGGAAACTAGTGATGTAGCTCCCATGAGGCTTATAGGTGAAAAATTCCACGAGTCTATGAGTCACAGTGAGAATATGTTTCTCAATTCACAAGTGTAAACAATGCCAAGTACCTTAGACTTTCTTGACTTTCGAACTTTATCAACAAACTTCAATTTGAAAGACTTTAATTACTAGTAACTTAAAGTTAATTTAACAATTGAACGAGGATTGCATTTAATATGGTATTCTTAAAGTTGATGTAACAATTGAACGAGGATTAAATTTAATATGGCTATTTTTGAAACATTGAGGCATAATAAACCATTAGGTAGGTATATAGGTTGGAAATCAGTAATGCAACTCTCATGAGGCTTATAGGTGAAAATTTTCACGAGCCTAGAAGCCACAATGAGAACATGTTTCTCAATTCACAGGTGTAAATAACGCCACATACCTTAATTAATAGAACTTAGTAAGTTCTTAGAAGAGTTATATATATATATATAGTGGCATTTCCTACATGTATATATAGGAATGACAGTTGATGAGGTAACTCTAAGCTTTCACCATGCAGGATGTTTTGTTAATGTGGCTGATAATGTTTGGTATGGATATAGGTGGTATTGATATTTATATTGAACATGGTGTAGATAACCCTGTTGAAATGATTAAGGATGAATGTAATGAGGTTAATTAGGGTAATGTAGTTGAAGATAATGGTGAGGATGTTAATAATGAAGGGTTTGGAGGTAATGTAGGTAATTTAGATGATATTTCAAATGTGGAGGATGAAAATGATGCAAATATGGAGAATGAAGATGATACAAATATAGAGGTTGAAGAGGATGAAAATGATGAAAAGTATTTAAAGTAAGGAGATGAAGGTAATGGTCCGGATGAAGATGATGGAGATAATGAACAATATAAAGCTAATGCAGGTGATGCAGATGATGAAGAAGAGGTAGCTTTATTTGAATATTATTACAGTGATGAATATGGAGAACTTGTTAGTGATGTAGATGATATGACAGATGATGCTACTAGGAGGAAAAGGAAATACCTTGTTTATGATGAAAATGTAGCTGAGCCTTACATTGAAGTAGGGATGATTTTTCTTAATCGTTTGCTATTTAAGTATGCAATGAGTTTGTTGTCCATCAAAACAAAAAGGGTTATCATGTTTACCAAAAATAAGCCCAAATTTGTCCAAAGTAAATGTAGGACAGAGAACTATCTTTGGTATATATATGGAGCATTTGATAGGAAGTTGCAGTCATTTCAAGTTAGGAAATTTAGGAACAATTATGACTGTAATAGGGTATATACAAGTCATAGGATGAACATCAACATCTTATCTGACTTGATGAAGGATAAGCTTAAAAGGGAGCCATTTTTTTAGAATAAACTTTATGTTAAGGATTGTTTAGGTGTTGAAGTGTCCATGAGTATGGTGAGAAGAGCAAAGAAAAAAAAAGTAAACAGTGTTGTGATCAACATTGAAGAGGAGTTTGGGAAGCTTTAGTCTTATGCTGAAGTGATTAGGTAGACCAACCCAAGAAGTACTATTACATTGATAGTGTCTCGACCAATTCCAACTTCTCTACCTGTATTTGGAAGAACGTACATATGTTTAGAAGCTATTAAACATGGGTTTAGGCATAGATGCAAGGATTATCTTGGCCTAGATGGATGTTGGCTGAAAACCAAAACTAAGGGTGAACTTTTGTATGCTGTGGGAAGGGATGAAAACAATCAAATATTTCCTGTTGCTTGGGCCATGGTTGAAGTTGAGTGGACAATCATATGGAAATGGTTCATAGAAAGGCTAAAAGAAGATTTACCTCACTTGGGCTCCAAAATTGGTTGGACTATATTAACTGACTAACAAAAGGTGAAAGTTTGACATCAATCTTGTTTTACTTTCATTGAGAGTGTAACTGTTATGAAATATGCATATTTGTGTCTACATGCCTATTTAAATGGCTATGTTTTCCCTTACAAGGACTTGGTAGAGCCATTGCCGATTTGTGTCCAAATTTGAGCACAGTTTTTATGTTAGACCTATTTATGTGAATTGGCATAGAAAAGGACATAAAGGGGAAGAGATGAAGGAGCACTTTTGAAAAATGCAAAATCCTTCACAGTAAGGAAATATGAAGAAAATTTGGATAAGCTTAGAACCAAGAAGGAAAAGGTAGCGGAAGATATTGAGAGTTTTGCACTAATTCAGCAATAGTGTAAGGCTTTCCAAAGGGAAGATTCTATGATTGAATTGGTTTACAATAACTTACATGAGGCCTTCAATAAGACCCTAGTTGATGTAAAGAAAATGTCAGTTTTAGGATTGTTTGAGCACATTAAAAGAGAATTGATGAAAAGAATTGTGAGAAAAAGAAAAGAGACTACCAAATGGAAGGGAATTTTAGGGCCAAGAATATGGGAAGCAATTAAGAAGAGTGTCATGATTGTTTAACATTGTTTAGTACATCATAATGGAGAAGGAGTGTATAAGATTGATTATGGACAGAACAGATATGTGGTGAGGCTTCTAGACATATGTTCTTGTTGGAGATATACCCTCTCTAGCATTCCTTGTGCACAAGCCATATGTGCTATTAGAGATAATAGAGTTAATATTGAAGAGTACACTTCTAGTTGGTTAGGGAAGACTGAATATGTCAAAGCATATAGGAAGGCGATTCAACCAATGCCTAGTATGAAGGACTGGCCATTAATAATGAAGAAACTGTTAGGCCACCAGAATTCAAACAAGGGCCTGGTAGGCCCAAACTAGCTAGGAAAAAGGGCATTGATAAGCCTCAAAAGAATACAAAAGTAACTAAAAAGTAAAATGCTGATCACGTGTCTAGGAGGAGCATGATCATGACATGCAACCACTGCCATATAGAAGGACACAACAAAAAATGCTGTCTTTGGGAGGGTAGAGAGGTAATTTCTAAGTTATTTTGTCTTTTTTTGGTACAATTAAGATTCTTTTCCATAGTGGTAGTAATCTTTTAATTTTTTTTATTCTATTCTCACTGTTATCAATAACACGTTTCAGTCCAGTTTTAAAATCCTAACCCAGATTAGTCGACTCATTTCCATATGGAGCAAAACATAACGAACTCACAATCAACACGAGAAAACATATCCACAGTTCAAACCAACACTAACATCCCAGTAAGTGCCTTTAAAGCTGCTTCTAACAATGCTGAAAGGGGAAAGAAAGGTAAAAGAAGAGCAAATGCCTCTACTTATGCCTCTGTCTTTACCTTTGCCTATGCTACTGTGTCTGTATCTACTAGTGCACAATTGCTTCAAGTGCTACCAACACCTCAAATACTGCTCATGTATGTGGAAGTACAAATGCAACAGCCTCAGTTGTTCTCCCAACACCTAGAGGTGCTTCATAAATGAAAAAATATCTGTATATCTTCAAAAGCCACCACCAAAAACCAAACTAAAAGGAGAAGAGGGCCTAGTTATGGTGTTGTAGATGATGGAACCAAAGTGAGGATGTTTGGTGTTGGAAAATGTAGCCCAAATTCTCAACTGAAAATTACAAACAAAAAAAAGGCCTGTCACATACTCTTCTCTTTAATAAGAAGTAAATAGGAAGTTCAAGAAACATATGAAATGGATGAGGATATACATAAATGAAATCAGAGGGTTGCAAATGCTAACTGTAAATGATAAATATTCGCATTCTTATTAAACATTAATTAATTCATACAACTTAACAATGTTTGCATTGTATCTACAGCCAGGAAGGAGAAGTCAGAGACTACTACACCTTAGGTAGAAATCAATAAAGAGGAAGGAAGCTGTTACTACACATATGAATCCAAGCCAAGAAAGTCAAACTGCATCCTCAAAGGGAAAGCAAAAAATGTATATTTGATATTTAATTGTTAGTGAATTAAACAACTTTGTGATATTTGTATATTGAGCAATAATAGATTGAAAGGATTTTGTTGGAATTTACATGTTATTAAGCAATGAATGCAATGACAATCAATTTCAGTTTGAATTGCATTTCTTTTAGCCTTTTTCCCTTTTTGTTGAAGTTCATGAATGAGTTACCGAGAGTGATGTAAGCTTAGTTAGAATTGTCACATTCTCTACAATGTTAAAAGTTTTCAGGGAAAACGTAAAGTCTGTGGCCCGAAAGAGATGATAAGCTTTTTATAGTAAACAGTTGTCCCTTTTATTTTCATCGATTAGTCTTGAATTTAGATCAAATCATCAAGTAGCCATTTTATGTAGTATATCATAAACCAATCAATGTGAATTACATTTCTTTTAGGTTTTTTCCTTTTCGTTGAAGTTCATGAATGGTTGAACATGTAGATTTTTAATACAAAGAATTGGACTTATAGGTCTATTAAACATCTTTGTCTCCTCATCAATAATTTGATGACTAATAAAATAACTTAGCAGTTGTGTTAATCATTGGAGCAAAAGTACGGATAACATTTTTTAGAGTAGTCAATTGCTACCTCTTTTAACTCTTTTTGACTACTAACCAATATTATTTTGTTACTAATTTTCCTTACCACATGTTAAAACATCAAACATCTTTAGGCTAGTACATAAACATCAAACATGTTTAGGTAACATTAAATTAGGAATACAACAGAAGTTGAAACATCTAGCAATTGCACTTTCCAACATCAGGTTAGGTGAATTACATTTACACATGGTTCTAGTACATTAAACCATTTCCAAGTAAGGTTTTAAAGATATAACTATTGCCTATATTGCCTTCATTATTTAGGCTAACAAACATAAGTAAAACTACTAAACACAAGCTTAAACAAGTAACAAACATAAGCAAAGGTTTTAAAGATATAACTGCTGAATGTGTTTCATTACTGCTTCTCGTGGCAACTAACTTATTCTTCAACTTCAAATTTTCTGCAATCCTTTCAGCTTGCGAAACATCTAATGCATTATCTCTTAACTCTACCACTTCAGCCTTCAATAGATTACTTTGACGATATATCTTCTTCTCTCTATTTTTCAGCTCTAAAGTAATCTGTCTTGCTCTTGGAAAAAATCTTTGATCATGCCATTCATGAAATCCATAAACATTTTCACTCTACCATCAAAGAAAAAACAGTAATTCATTAATCAAATATATGAACATATTTAGCCAAAACAACATAACAATATACCAAAATTGCTGGAAAGAGACAACAGCTATAAAACCTTCTTCTTGGATTTTCATCAATCCATGAAGTCCATCCAGATGCTTTCAAGATATAGTAACAATATTTAGCCTCTCCATCATAGTCCCATTCAACTGGGTAAGTTGAAGAAATGAAATTGTATGACCTCAAATCAAGCTTAGAACGGGTCCCATTATTACCAAAGATGATAATTTTAAAATTTTCAACTCAACACAATACTACAACCAAGAAAACAACAAATTGAATCTTCTAATCAACCTCATTACCTTGAAGAACTACTACTTGAGTTCATTCTCAAGTATTACAACACAATACTGTAATGTTGATTATACACCTACTGATAGCTCTGCAAAACTAAATTTGTTTGCTCCTAAGAATCTGTATCTCTTCCATGAATGTCATACTTTATTTTAAACCTAACATATAGAGATAAACAAAACTTGGATAACCACCAACGAAGCTAAACTAAGTGACATAAATTATATATCCTACGTACAATGTCAAGTAAATGGGGAAGAGAAAACTTGATCATATCCTATATACAAATGTATAATAGAATTGAATATGAAAACAATTATAATCTACACATTATTCAGACCTATAATCAAACCAATTTAAAGAAGATAAAGTAATTTACCTAAATGTAGTATTGTTAACGAAACTTTCCATAAAAAGGGAAAAAGGGTAAAGGAATAAAGTGAAATTCAAACACCATAAATTATATACAAAATTTTGAAGGGAGTATGAGTTATTACCTACTTGGGTCTTCAATCAGAGCACATGTATGTTTCAAATCTCCAAAAACCTAACCACTCATTCACCTTCAACACCAACAGAGAGAGCTCACACTACATTGAAGGCACAAGTGAGATTAGAGTGAAGACATATGTATGAAGTGATGAATAATCGAGAGAAGAGAAAGAGGGTGAAAACACCTGTTAAAAAAATGATTGATTTAGGGTTGAAGAATAGAAATTTAAATTAAATTATTTTTTTAAAATTCCACTTGGCCTGGACAATAATTTATATGTTCTTAATGTGACATCTAAAGACTAACTGACTTGCATATAATGGCGCGTGTAAAATACGTTCTAATTTCCTTAAAAAAAAGTCTTAAATTAAGCATACTCATGAAATTTTAGATCTTCTTTGAGCAAATTACAAGTTTAAGTCCTAAATTAATCAAACTAAAAAAGATTAAGCCCCGATTTGAACTTTAGCGTTGAATTAAGAGTTGGAGATGGATGTTGGAGAGAAACAAAAGCTTGATATTGACTGGAGAGATTTAGACGTAAACAGATGTTGGAAATTAAAGGTACAAAAAAGATGCAGGAAGATACATGTGTTGGAGAATTGAGCGACGATTGTTTTATTTAAGGGTATGTTGAATTATTAATATACTATTCTTCTTTGGTAGCAAAATAATCAAATTACCCTTCTTTTTATTCACTCTAACAATTCCACAACTATCAGGATAGAGTGCTGCACAAACTCATTCTCTCGGTGAAAAGAGGAAGTTTTTTCAAAATATTAAGATTATTTTGACAAACAAAAAAGTTATGGAACTTTTGTGCACCTTGCATTTAACTTAAATGACCAATTTAGACTTTTTTTCCTAAATGTATTAAACCAAACTTTACATAGAAAAGTACTGATCCAACTCGAGGCTGAAGTCTTGGAATATCAAATATCGATGGCAAGCCTATCACAAGTTTTAAGTTAATCAGTTGGAAATCAAATATGTCGTTAAGTCAATAACCATTACATATAACTCTCAGATATGCACGCACGACTTTTTTGGGATAAACTAAAGAGCTTCTTTGTATATATAGAAAAAAGAATCTGTTGCTATGGAAACAACTAATGAGTAAAGCAAATCAGTTGTTTTCACTTGTGCAGTATTAACTATTAACGCTTTTTAAGTGGACAATTGGGCTCTATAAGTTACCGTGTAGCATGGTAAAATATATTTACTAAAGCATAAATTGATCAATATTAATTTTCAAGTTTTTATCTAAATTATAAATACTAGACCAACATAAATTGAATTTTAAGCAAAATTAAGTAGGAAGAAAAAAACCTTTTAGAAAAAATGTCACTCTCTTTTTAATACAAGAATAAAAAGAGAAAGAAGTAAGAAGAATTTAAACAAAAGTCAATACTAGAACCATCACAAATCTAGCATTCTCATCCAACCGTCATTTTCAATCCCTAAACACTAAACACTGTATATGGAGTCAGTGTAGGTCAAGACTTGTTGGCTTACATGTGCATCATATTCCCTCAGTCAGCGGTACTCCTGAGGATTTGATTTTTGACACTAGTAGATCTTGTAAAAAGAACTACTAAATTTAAACGAATGGCTCTGCTGAAGAAATGGCATCTAAAGGTAACATGTATATGAACGTCAAAATGACAAAAAGATAAACAGTACTCGAATCGGTGAGTTTTAACAAAAACTAAAACATTAATTCTGTAGAGTTCTAGTTCCCACACATTCATTTCACCTTCACCATGGTAAATTCATAAAATATCTTCTGATTCATGGGAACCAAACTTCTACTTAGGGTTAGATCACATATGTCTGATAATATAATAATGTTGAAACCAACTACGTAATATTAACGAGGATGTTACTTGGCTTAGTCAAGCTTATCATGGCATATATAACTTGTTGCCACACTTGCACCTCCATGCTTCGGGGTAATACTCAGCCGTCACCGGCGTTCCTGGTGGCACCGGCACGTGCACCGGCTGGCATGGAGTGCATTTCCCACACTTTGACGCGCAATGCGGCGGCGACGAGCCTAGTCCACTTAAAACCCTCCGTGCCACGTTCAAAGAAGCCTCCTTGGTCATCTCATCCTTTCTCCTCTCAAGATCCTGTGGATTCAAATCACAATTGTAAATGGAGCACGTACACAACACGTGCTAAGGTGCGCACGAAGAAGTGGTTCACGAGAAGAGGAGCTAAGTGGATAGCTTTTGCGGTAGATTATATTCTTTAGAGCACACAAGCATGCTTCCGCTGAAAGCGCTGAGCAGTAAAAAGACGTCAAAGAGAAAGGAAATAGATGATGCTCGATTATCAGTTTGGCTAAGGACAGCGTTGTACGCTAAACTAAGCTTATTGAAACTAGAAAGGGGGCAGGGGACCACCATGGTTTGTGTGCTAGCTGATGCCTAATCATGGCTCCTGTTGTCCATGGATACGTTAGATTCATCACACGGCTCACAGTGCAAACGGGTCCCTCTGCGTGGCTCTGCAAGTGCCGTTCTTGACGCAAATCATGGACGTATCAATTGTCCTTATTACATGAAAAGGAAAAGATAAAAACTTTGTTGTCTAGATGGTAGCTAACTAGGTACTGTCAAGCCACAAGTCATTGTCGGTCGATTCCATCTTTGACTGTTGCTGTAGTGTGTACTTATTTGGTTATTTGGTGTTATTTTTTATTTGTAAAAGGAACAGAGGCACATGTTTTTTGTCTTCCGGCATTGGACAAGATGCAAATTTAGTATAAAATGGGTCTAAAATGAAGATTATTGATTTAAAACTAAGAATTAATATCTGGTATAATCTAGCTAGACTCATAGGCGCAACAGATCCAAACTCACCTGAAAATAGATATCAGCTTTACCGGACAACGAACATCTGGGGTCTGCATTTTATGGAAAACGAATTAATGAAGTTACTCATTATTCAGGTATACAGAAATTTGAAAGACCACAAGGCAAATATTTGGTAGTAAAACAAGGAAAAATGTAGACAGTGATAACTGAGATGAGTGCAGTGTTTTCTTTTAAGTTCTACTCCCTTCTCTTCACTTATCAGATTGAGTGAAAACAAAAAACCCAATAGAAGTTTGAAAGATGACTAATAAGAGAGCATAAAAAGGACTGGAACTTCTGCAGAGAGAATAGTTAAATACTTACCTATGCAAGTGACTGTGGAAGTGATGGAGGTGAAGAGCGCACAAAAGGAGAAGAAGAAGAAGATGGAGACACAGTAAAGAAGAGAAGGTTTGTTGATGAATCTCAGTTTTGATCTGCTGTTTGTCTTCGAACCCATGAACGAGAAAATAGGAAAGCTAAGATGTCAAAGTTAAATTCCCTTTGGAGAACCCAGAATTAAGCACCAATTCACTAGCAGAATAAGACTAGTTTTCAAGCCACTAAACAAGAAAAGCCCACTCTTTATCTATTTTATTTTGCAGGAGTAAGGTTGAATTCGATTATATTAAACTAACAATGATCATGCACAACCGCTACGTTCTACGCAACTTTCAATGCTAGTCCTCTCGTAGGAGAAGAAGAAGATGGACATCCCTTCTTCTTTATTCCTCTCGTCCCCATGATTCTATGAAGTCTAGCTTGAAGTTGGTAAATAATAAATGTGTTAGTGGGAGTGGTTGTGGTAGAGAAGGGCAAAAGTGGATGTGTATTAGTACGGGAATGCAGATAGGTGTAAGAAGAGAGACAGTGGCAGTCGTAGGTAGTAGTGGTAGAAGTTGCTGGTCTCAGAGAGAGAGAGAGAGAGAAGGGAAGAGAAAAAGATTGTTGAATCTACGAGTATCGTCTGTTCCTAAGCTTTACCATGTTTAGATCTAGGATTCTCGTACAGGCTTTCTTCACCGTCTTTCAACGATTTCCCTAACCCAGAAATAATAGAGGTACATCAAAACACACACGCACTGTCCACTCTACCAGTTTATCCCGATACCATTCCCATCCTTAACTTTTTCTTTCTTTTTAACAATTCAGCATCCCACACCTTTTCTCTTCTTTTTAGCTATTTTTTTTCCCTTTTTATACCACAAAACATTGAAAATTTTACAAAAATATTACCCATTTCATTCTTAATCTTTTTCTTATATCTGTGAACGTGAAGCTGTTAATTGCGCTTGTAGTTCAGCTTAAGTTTTCCACTGTCTTTTTATTTCACAAGTGACTGAATTCATTTTTCCAGATCTAAGCTGTTACTTGCTACGCATTAGGTTACACTTTACAGTGATGCAACGCAACATTGAAGTTTATTAATTTTTGAGATATGTTTCATTATCTTGTTTTGTGACTGACATGTTAGGAAATTATGATGGTTAACGTAAATCGTTACAACCAACCAACGCTTACCTTCTTTAGAATATTTCATTATTTGGTACTTAAACTGATAGACAAAGGGCACTAATTAGAAGTTTAAGCTGCAAAAATTAACTGTGCAAGAGCTAACTTAATTCTTTAGGCCCGAGTTCACTCGTTCTTAAATTCGGTGAATGGAGAAGGTACGTTTTGTCTGTCTTAATATGCTCTAGTGGACCTTCTTTGGATAAGAGAGTTTAAATTGTCTAACTTCTTGCTCCTGGATGCATGTACAGTGTTTAGTTTTCTGCAAGTAATTAGGGCACATACATTAATTATTCGTTTTGGACTGAAGTTGACCCCTAGCTGTAGCAGAGAGGATGTGGAGTCATTGCCTAGCTGCTGTCTTCGGTCGATTATGAATGAAAGTCTCTCCAGATGCCAAGTGCAAGGACATATAGATAAAATATCCAGGCCACATGTTTGGGGCTGATACTTGGGTGTGTCGACTAAGAGGCGTGGAGTCAATTCCAAGAACTGCTCTTCACATGGTCTTAAACGATATTTAAGGTGCTTATTTAAGGGGAATTAGAATAAATCAAGGAATGAATAGTAATTACCGGTTATTTACTGTGATTGACTAAATAATTTTGTTCGTACCCAAATTTTAGGTAATAGTTTATATCTTCGAGATGAATAGTTTTGATTTCTACCGATATTAATTTTTTAAATTTTTAATTAAATATAATTAAAATATAATTAATTAAAATATAAAATATAATTAATTAATAACTTTAATTAATTAAG
>JANIPM010000232.1:9977681-9989575 GCA_027478405.1 Erythroxylum cassinoides
ATTTTGGCCAATTCTATGTCAATTTTTCCTGAAATTCCCTTAAATCAGCATATACATTTAACATTCATTCTAACTTCACTTTATTAATTACACATCATTTATAACAATGCAACTATCATTTGGAATTCATCCAAATCTCAGCCTCAAATCATATGATTTCTTACATTCATAGCATCTTGTCATTTATAATCTCTTACTTTTGCATAAGATCTCACATATATCACCATAATTCATACTTAAGATTTCCAACTCATATCTTTACATAATTCACATTTCCTCATCTATAACACAAATTATATACACAACACTCATATACTTTCATTTTCATATTTCTATTTTTTTTTTGCTTCAAGGTTCGGGGTCCAACAAACATAATCAATTACTAATGGTAAAAAAAAAACTAATGTGATTGAACTCAAATAAATTAGACATTAATTTCATATTTATGTCTAATCGAAACATTGTATGATGAAATGATTAAATTATACAAAAAATCATGCACAAAAATATTAGTCAAAATGACTTTGATATTCCTAATATTTGGATGGTTATAATGTGTTGGATGTTTAATTAGAGAATTAAAAATAAATTAAAAAGTTTAATTCATATAACGTTAAATATAGTTTAGCGTTATAATTTATATCCATTGGAAACATATTTAAGAATTTAATTGGTCACAAATAAATAATAGTTAAAGAAAGAAAAGATAATTTAATCAAGTTGGATTTAAAAGTTTGAGAAACTTTATGATCAAATATAAGATATTTGATAAATAAGAACCAATATTAGATATTGGATCTTATTTGCACATAATTATTATTTAATTATAACTAATTATAATTCAATGAAATTACTAGAGCCCTAACTTTATTATAATTAGGCGTAAGCTCTAAAGAAGCTAGTATTTCTAGGTAACCCCTCTCTACACCTACATATAGAGTTATCTCAAACTGTTCGTGTGAATATTAATAAAGGTTAGACATTTGAGCGATTATAATGGTTGAGCTAAGCATGTTAATTCCAAATGAGCTAAAGAAAAGGATTCAAAATTCATCAAAAAGTACAAATTCAGACTTATCCTTTACTATGTATGTTCATTGATCATATTCTAAAATTTATAGTGATATTGACTTTTGAGAAATCAAATGAAAAGGTTTTATTGTTCTTCAGCTATGCGCGAGAATAGATCCTCACTTAATTTCTCAACAAATATGCTCTATATTTTTTGTGTGTCATAAACATTATACAAGATGGGTACTTGTACTAATTAAAAACTATACAAAATGGAAGAAAATCTTAACTAATATCTATTTACATGCTATCAATTCTTATAGTTAATCATATCAATCTTTACATTTAAGCTACATATATGCTGCAAATATGTTCACATCTAAAGGATCTATTATCTTAAGTTTGTAAAGATCTTGAAACTGATGAGAGAATCGTGATTTAGTGAAAATATTTTTAATTTAAGATTGTGAAAAGATAGAAAAAGTTGGATAGCGCCTTACAAGTTGGATACTGCCTTAAAGTATATGACATCGTATAAGATGACAATCAATCTTAATATATATGATGTGTTCATAAAAGGCATCATTGTAAGCAATTTATATTGTACTTTGATTATCACAATAAAGAGGAGCTATAGAGAAAGAAGTAACACATATATCTTAAAGTAATATATGTAAACATATGAGCGCAAAGGTAGTATTAGGAAGAACTTGATATCTTGCTTCTATACTATAGAAAGAGACAATTGTTTATTCTTGCTTCGCTTGAAAAATAAGAATCATTTTAAAAAGAAATAGTAGTTAGTAGTGGATCGACGATTAGTGAAGTCTCCAACCTAATCAACATTAGGGTATGCTCTTAATTCTGCTAATGATGAACTAGAAAAGTGAATACTATGAAATATTGTACATTTGATGTATCGAAAGACGTAAAAGTCAACACAAAAGTGAGTGGTATGAGGTGGAATCATGAATTAGATAACAATTAGAACAACTTAATTAAGCAATATTAAGGCGACTAATAGTGAGGTGGATAAGGCTATCAACTAGTTAATAATAAAGAGTACTATAACTGATAATAGTCTCACTACTAGTTAAAATATCAATATTAGGCTCTAATAGGGTGCTAACATCTTAATGTCGATAAGACTAATATGAAAGATTATATCAGTAGCATATTTGGATTATGAGAGAAGATAAATTGAGGAATCAAAGGAAGTGTTAAGACTTAAAAAGTAACTTAAACTATCCAAATTCTTCTTTTTAAACTATTGGTAGAGAAAATATTTGAGAATCAAGGTATCTTGAGTGTCACTATCAAGTATTTATCATATCATCAACATGGAGAAGAAAGGCGTACCTATGTTTTTATTTGTACGAACAAAGCATTATTATAAGAGTTATATTGAAAGCCAAAGTGGATAATAGTGGAGCTAAATTTGGGAAACCATGCACAAGAAACTTGTTTTAGTTAATATAGATTGCCATTAAAGAAAGTATTCTTGAAATCCATATGCAATAATTGTCAATTTTCTATAATAAAACTAGAGATGGATCTTAAATGGGTTACATAAGTAAATGCCTCTTTATAATCAATACTATACTCCTAGGTAAAGCCTTTAGCAATAAGTTAGGATTTATATCATTCCACGGATCCATCATTTCAGGTCTTAACTTTATATACTCATCTATAAACAACAACATACTCATTAGAAGGTAAATCAACCATTTATCAAGTCTTGGCACTAGTAAATGCTTGTAATTCTTCATCCATTTCTTTTTGTCATAAAGGGTTAGAGCTTATTTCACAATAGGTATGAGGTTCACAATATGAAAATCTTGAAGATGGATGAAAAGATAACTTACTCGATTAGTGCAATAAGGAATTAGTTGAGGAGTAGAAGGTTTTGATGAGTGAGTTGATGAAGAAGGATCATATGAAGGAGCAAATGAATCCATAATTAAAGAAGAAAAAATGGGATAAGATATAGACTTTATTGAATTGTGATAAATGTTTCATGATGAACCTACAAGAGAAATATTAGGGAATAAAGATATGATTGTATAAGAGAGAAATAGATTAAATGCTTCACAGACTCAGAATACAAAGTCTTTAAGATAAAGGATCCTAACACTAATACCCTTTGTGTTCTATAACATATCCTAGAAAGCAATAAAATATTGCTATCTTAATAGTTGTAAACCTATCAATTCTGGTTTTTGGTTTAGTTAGATGCAAATCCAAATGCTTTACTAGTAATTATGCATTATGTAAAAAATACAGGCAATTAACTTATATATTATTGCAATCATGAAGCTAAAAACTTATACATTTACAGTTTAAAATGTAACAATATGTAACAAGAGCAATCCAACAATTCACTTAATATATAGGGAAAAAAATAACTAATTTGGTATCACATTATAGTTGTAGTTCTTCTAAAAGACAATTTGTTTTTGTTTAAAGACAAACGACAAAATTATATATAATTTTAATTCTTCAACAAGACAATTTGCTTCAAGTTAACCATTTAAATTTGAATTATTAGAAATATAATTTCCAACTTTAGATGATTGACAGATCAAGACTACGAGAGAAAAGTTTGAAAAAAATTGCACAATATTTGTCATTAGCTTGACTTCGAAGTTCTTTTATGGTTTTAACCACACGATGGTCTAAAGATTAGTAGCTTCAATTGAACGTTATAGTTTATGTTGTATGATCTCTCTATTTATAACGTTACAATGATAAGTATAATTCGTCTTAGATTAGACCAAATGTTTCGTGAAGGATCTCATAATTTATTTTATGCAAGCAAGAGAAAAGAAGTTGACACCCTAACAAGTTATGAATTATTAAGTTAGAGGAGGACATGAGAATATGATAGCAATCGAAACAAATCTGAACCACCTAATTAAGGTTAAAATTGACAAAGCTTGGTTGGTTGCGCATGTCAGAAACAAAAAAGAGGTCTATTTTTTTTCAGTTTATACGAATAGGCATTACAATAGGGAAATCGCTTTTATACCATCATAACCTCAAATCCTAATCATGTTGAATTTACATCAACTATGCATCTCTATAACTGTAAATGTAATTACTTATATGGTTAAACTATCCCCATCTTTTAGGAACGAACAAGTCATATGCAATATAATATGAGTTATTTTGATAAAGATTGAATACTCTTATTCATAATGAACTTCTTGTTTTTAACATAATCAAGGAGTAGGCACAACTATATTGGATAAAATAAAACACGTTTTATGCAAATAAAAAGATACAATGACTTGTACCATGCATGCATGGAATTGAGATGGTATTCTTTTTTCTCAAGCACAATTACAATTTGTGGTATATCAACACGTCATCACTTATGTTCATTCACTTCCTTCAATATCATAATTTATTTTTAAGTTTTTAAATATAAAACATTGAAGGATACCACAAAAATTTGCCAATAACACCGTCACCTTCGTCTCGAACATTACATAGTTGTGCTAGCCCTTTTTTTTTTTCTTGTGTTTCTTTTGAATGCATTGTTTCTTGATTGGAAATAGTCTTATGAAGAAACATTCAATTTGTTATTTACTGAGAAGTAAAACTTTATACAGTAAATGAACTAAAAGGTTGAAGTTGAATAAGTGACCAAAAACAAATGCAGTGTTTGGTGGTTACAGCAGGATTTGCAGTTGACTAGCGGTGGCCTGCCCAAGTGTTAACGATTGTAGAGCAATGATACATACAATAATTAAAAATTCGGTTCGATTGGTTTAACCGTAAAAATTTTGAATCATTCAATTTATTAGTTTTAATTTATTTAAATAAATTTTGTTTTTTAAAAATTGATAAATTTATTATTCAATTAGTCAATTTTTATTAATTAACAATTTTTATAAATTAAAATAAATCAATTAATTTCATTTAATAAATTTTTTTAATTAAACTTTAAATTTTTCAAAAGGTAAGTGCAAAATTTTTCGATCATATTATAAATTCTTTAATTTTATCCATTCCTTAGTCAATTTTATAATAGTCCAATACTTATTTAAATTTTTTAATTTAAGTATTTTTTTTTACCGATCTAACTTTTTTAAAAACATTAAAAATATGTAATTGACGGTTAGGATATGATTTCTTGGTTGTTGCCTAGTTGGTCAAAACGCCTTATCGAGTAGCTATTCTTCAAATTGCTCCGTAAACCTATGAAAAGAGAATTTTGTTTAATTACCCAGATTTTCATAGAGTTAAAATGGGTAGTCTTGAGAATAGGGTTGCCCTCTTCCGTAACTATTACGAGATGAATGTCAAATGCAATTTTAACAGCCTAATTAATATCAGAATTGTCCATTCCATCAATCTGCGTCCATGAAAAACCCCAATTTAAAGCATGAACTTTAAATTACAAAACACTTTCTTCCTAATTTCCAAGGACAACAGACAATCAACTAAGTTTCAGAACCAACAAAACCCTGATGACCAGTGATCCTAGAATTCCATTACTTGAGAGGTAAACCCTAATTTAAAGAAAAATGAGAAGGTGTGAGATGTTTAAAGGGAAAAATGATTAAGGTTGGAGATTGATCGGTGGAGGAAGAAGAGAATAGGAGAAAATGATTTGAGGCCTAGCAATAGCATGCTTGTCTGTAAAAGTAACGAGTTATGTACTTTCAGTTGAGGGATGAAAATTGTTCTCTCAGACGTTGTCCAACTAGTCCTATGTATCATTCTACAACTTCAGAGGAGCTACAGACAAACCAAAGTTGAACTTAACCGATCCTGTTTAAGATAGAACAATGAATCCAATCGATATGAAGAAAAGGGCCTTCGGCTCCTTAAAAAATTTCTCCCAGAAAAACCCACATCGACATGGAAATGTTAATAAGCGTTAGTTTGTCAAGTCACTATGCCTTCCAAATCTTGTACCATCTGGATATCAGAGGGTCTTCTTCTCGTTACTCTGGCTACTCTATTCTATAAAGATCCATCCATCTAATAAATGAAACCTATAAAAATTGAATAAATGAATGCTCATAGAACATAATAGGCACAGAATAACTAGAACAAGTGATTTGAACCCAATTGAAAGAGGCCATTCAATTTCAAGCTGAAGTTTGTGATGAGACATTATTGCTTTCTACTTCTAATGTTCCAACTCATGCTTTAGGATTAGCAGTGCATTGTTGGAATCTTCACTAGGTCATGATTTGTGCTTAAAATCGTTTCCACTTACTGAACAGACGAAGTTTGAACTAGTTCTTTATTAAAAACAGAGAAGAAACTAAATAACATAGCATTTTCTATGTCAGTGAATTGTCAAGTCCCCCAAAATTTTCAACTAATGTTTGATAAACCCAATTACTCCATTAACACTGAATCTTGTTACTGTGAGCACTAGATAAAGTGAATTAGATTATTTAAAAACCCAAATTCATCGAGACTTCAATCAGACCTCAGATTTTCCCCAAGAATTGGTCTATTTGAACAACATTTGCATTTTCATTAAAAAAAGGACAGGTTCTCATTGTTGTTGACAGGATTCATTAGCAAAAACAGAAATATCACTACTGACTTTTTGTCTCTTAGGGAGTAACATTATACACTCTAACAAATCAAATTCAAGTATTACCCCATTGCCATTCCTGATTCATACAAAACTTGAAACCAAAACTGCTACGTAACAGAAATATTACCCTTCATCTCTTAATCTAAGTGCGATACAAGTAATAATCTGCATACCGATACTGGTGTTACGTGATACATGGAGAGTCTCCAGCAACATCTTCATCACCGAAAATGCCTTTTCTACTGACTTTTATCTACCGTGAATTAAGTTTCTAGAAGTTCATGCATGCAGGTCCTTGTCTGCCTTCCACACAGGAGCTTTTGGAACAGCACTCTCGTTTAAGACCCCACTTCCATTTTCCACACCCATTAGAGGATCAGATTCACCTTCTTTGGCCTAAAACCATCGAACAAGGACAGATTATAAATTACTTCAAAAAAGCGATGTAATTTTACTGAAGGAACAAAGTTACTGAAAAGGCTGTGGAGAAAAGCAGAGATTCAAAGAAGAAACTCTACATATGTGAAACCTACAAAATTAGGCATAAAGGCCATGTCATTTACTAGCAAAAGGTAAAACATTAATTACCTCTGGTAACTTTGCTGATGCTTCACTAGGCTTTTGCTGGGCCTCCATGGTGCAACAATAAGAATATAGAACCATCCCAACTACTGCAATAAGGATCCCTAAAATGTTGCGCCAGCTAAACGGATCACGAAGTAGAACATAACCAAAGGCCAAAACTAGGCATGTTTTCAAATGTCCTAGGACCTGATATGTAACTGGAGATGTCTTTCCAATTACCAGAAATGTACTGAAGTTTACAGACACGGCTATCAGGCAGGATAGAACAATGAAGAACTGTAACCAAATAACCCATGTACAAGCATATTAGAAATAATTAATTGGAAATGCAAAATCAAAGATTATTTCGGAATTCTTTCGGTCCTCACCAGGACTTGGGGCGTATAATTGAAAGCAAAAACATTGTGGTTTGTCAGAAGCCAGTCCAAAACTGGACCAGTGATGAACAAAGTTAGCGCCTGATAAGGGCAGGATTGATAAAGAAGTTGGGTTGATGAAACCTTGAATTTCTTCTGGATGGTATTGGTCATCTGAAAAGTCTGGTCAAGGTTTCAGCAGATACAATAGGAAGATACCAAACAATTAGACTACAGTAAGCATGGATGTAATACTGTCTACAGTGATATTTGTTTATGTATTTGCTTAGATTTCAGCAGATACAATAGGAAGATACCAAACAATTAGACTACAGTAAGCATGGATGTAATACTGTCTACAATGATATTTGTTTATATATTTGCTTTTCTTTTTCCGTGACATTGTAAGATCAAAATTGCAGAATTTGAGCTATAAATAGTAGACTGCAAAGGGACTTCATCTAAGGATACAATCTGAGCAATGCAGGTTGTAACAACTGCAAAGAGGGACAGAACAGAACCCAACAGATTGAGTTGAAGATCAGTTATAGTTGCAATTCCAACACCCACGAGAAGAATCACTAGTGAAAGCTGGATGTTCTGACTACATTCAGTCAATGAAATATCAGTAAACAGCAACGGTCACAACAAACGTGATGAGGAGTCAACAGAAATTGAATTGCACATTTTTTCATGGGGCAGATTTTATGATCAAAGTCAACGAAATCATCTCTTCCACTACTCAGGGCCAGCAATCTTGCACGGCACATTAAAATAGGAAATGAACTACTGAAACTTACAATGCCCTACATAAAGATGGAAGCATGAAACCTCAAAAATCTAGCAGTGAAGTCAACATTTAGTTATAAGTTTGATTTTTCCTTGGGTTCAAAAACTTGGACTACCCTTGAGAAAACCGAATGAGAATGGCAAAACTTGGCTTGACTCATCTACTTCACAGCTCTCAGGATTCTTAAATGGACAAATCTAGAGTTAATCCTTAGACAATATGAAGCAAAATTTTTATCCCACTATCACTTCTATCAGCCGCATATGCATCAATCAACCTCTTCTAGATTTTAATTTTAAATATGTAATTACAGTCAACAATGTGCACATGAGCGCAATAACTCATGTGAAACAAAGAAATTCATTCTCTTCAATAGACCTGAAGATCAAAGAATGAACAATATATGCATCAAACCACAAAGATCAAAAGTAACAAGTCTCACCTGAATTTCTTCCTGAAGAAAAGTGTCTCCAAAAGAACGGTACAAGGGATGATGGCCAATTTTGTCATCTTGAATTTAGAAAATAAGAGAAGAAAATTCAGAGTTAATACTCCTAACAATAGTAATTCCACAATTATGAGTGTAAGCTCCAGCTGAATTTTAAAAAAATGATGCTTTAGCCGAATTGCAATTTACACTGGTATATTCACATGAAATTTGAAGCTTTCAAGTTGGAGATGAGATTCCCCAGAAAAAGATTCAACAACAATAGACATAATCAAATAAAGTGAACAAATAAATGAAAAGGCAAGAAGAGAGACAAAGATCTAGAGAAGAGAGAACTTTCTTAAGGTCCACATACAGAATTTCAAAACATGGGATAACTGCATGTCAGTAATCACGAAGTTGAAAGGTCAATGTAACTATCTACATTTGATTCACACATTAGGAAAATCTGCTGCCAAAAATTTGGAAAAAAGGAACTAACCAAACATGGCCATCAAAACCATATGCATGAATTATGTTTCACCATTCATTTCCTGCTCAGAACTAATGAACCATTCCTTAAAACACAAATAACTCCAAAATGTCTTTGATTCTCATTATGGGGCGATTGTCAAAACAGAGCAATATTTAACAACATGGCAATCGATTTACATTTAAAAAAATGGGGCGTGATAGTGTTCTGCACTAACAGTAACACTCAAAGAAAATGAATTACCTGATAGAAGCCTACAGAATTGAAACCCAAGCTAAGATTCAAAAGCCCAATGGAAATTCCATTTAATACGCCAAATCCCATTACAGCTCTAGCATCAAAAGGCTTGTGCTCAAACAATTTTATCCATAATGCCACATGAAGTGAACAAAATGTCACCAATAGATGCCAGCTTGTCAATGTCGTGGCTGCATCCTTCATGAGTCAAAATCAGTATGATAAACAAAATCCCCAAAAGTATGGCTTAGTGAACACAGTAATGATCAGAGACCGGGTGTAAAGTGGCTGTAAGCCACATTACAATGATTAATAAGCTCACGAACAACTGTCTAGTGTGAATTCAAACATAATCTGAAGTAGTACATGTAATCAATGACAGGCATCATGCCTCAGCAAATATATACCAAATCAAATTAGAAGCAGATGCAACCATTCCAGAGACAAGCAATGATTAAGATTGCTCCATTCCAATTCAGAACATTCTAAATGCAAGCAAAATGAACGATGGAAGAGAAAAGCACGATTTCATATAGGCAATACTATGATTTTAGCTTTGAGATGCTCAGGAACTAGTTATAGTTACATCTTTTCTTTTCTACGAGCATTTCTCTTATTGAATGTCCATAAAGGTAAAGCCATAAAAGTGAAACCTAACATACTTATCAATTTCTATATTCTCTCCCATCATTAATACATGGATTTTGACATTCTTTTTCTTTTCCGATTTCAATAAATCAGAATGTCCTTGAAATCAAATTAAATTGACCAGTTGCGATTTCAGATATTCATCAACCATTTAGGTACAAAATAGCAGTAAACTGAATTAACCATCTAGTTTTAACATCTTTAGCTTACATCCCATCCAAGTATCATAGTTTTCGCATTGATGATGTGTATGTCTTTAGCAACTAAAGTCAGAATGATACGGACACCAAACGATAATCAAGCAGCACTCCGTTCACTTCAAAATTTCTTCCCTTTTCTTTTCTACAGAACCCTCAAACCGATATCATCTCTGTAGGGCTTTTAAAATGCAAAACTTACTTTAGATCTAATAATAACAACTGATAACCTAAAACCCACGTTAAACAAACCTCATCATAGAGGTCAATGTTGAACATCAATCAAGAAAGCAACCACATGAATCTAGCACAGAAAATATGATAAGAAACTGAATGAAGTTGACTCACCGAAAGTGAACCCGAGTGTGCTAATAAGGGCCTTGTTGCAAATCACTATCGATACCGACGAAACGACTGATAAACTCAAAGCCCCGATAGTCCCCAACTGGAACCTCTGGTTCTCACTCATCTTCACCACTCCAAAACTCTTTTTTCTTTCTCGTATATATTATTATTTTGTTATGTCCTCCTCTTCTACACCGATCGGGATCCACCAACCCCAAATCCTACAAAATAAACCATACTCGACCCATTACAGGGGGGAACCTATATGATTCAACGAGCATATACCCACAAGTTTTCAACAACAAAGCGCACAGAAAATCATTAAAAAAAACATAAGAAACAAGATTCAAAAGTACCTTTAGAAGTCAGAATTGAATCGAAAACAATGTGAAACTTAGAAGGCCCA
Organism: Erythroxylum cassinoides; assembly: GCA_027478405.1. Taxonomy (NCBI): domain Eukaryota; kingdom Viridiplantae; phylum Streptophyta; class Magnoliopsida; order Malpighiales; family Erythroxylaceae; genus Erythroxylum; species Erythroxylum cassinoides. Next base: position 9,988,743 of record JANIPM010000232.1, read on the forward strand.
GAAGAGAATAAAAACAAAAAACAAAATAACGTGAATGACCCGGTAATGAGAAAAGTGGAAGGAGTGCAAATGTTAGTTTTTTTGTAGAGTAGGGAAAGGAAATGTAAAAAACAAAAAGGAAACAGTGACGCTAAGGCTTCATATTATGCTAGTGTAGTGAAGTGATAGGGTTAGATTTTAATTAAGGGGCGTTTATTCCGGCCTAGTCATATAATTCACAAAACATCTAACATGTCTTAGGTGATTTTTTCTTTCATTTCTAAGAAGATATGTTTTAAAAATCTTAATATGTTAAAAAGAAAATTAATGGAGTAAGTATTATATAAGAACTTGGAGGGATAAAATAATAACTGTTAACAAAGATAAGGTTTGTTAGCGATTATTTATTTTTATTGACTTGAAAATGGAAAATTGAGAAGAAAAAAAAATATCAGTAACTGTATTTTAGTAAAGAAAACAACATTATCTTTGGTCAAACATTTTGGGGTTCCATAACTGAACTCATCCTAATTCACTTCACAGTTACTGCTACTAAATTAGAGTTTTTAATTGGTTTAATATCTTTCTTTAATTACGATCTATTGCCGGTTATTCTAACTTGTTAATTAAGGACATTATATTTAATATTTCTGCTAATGCTAATCTTATTTAGGTAAAGAGAGTGAGCCTCAAACTGATAAAGCAATCTTACGATCACATGTTTAAGTTACGAAAACATTCTCTTTGTAAAAATACAAAGAGAAAATTGCATACATTTGGCTCGTTTGGTAAACAACTAATCATCTATTTTTTTTAACTGATTGGTTATCATAAGTTGTTTGACTTTTCAAACA
>JANIPM010000232.1:10012092-10034271 GCA_027478405.1 Erythroxylum cassinoides
ATTGAAAAATAACTAATAGTAAAACAATGAGAATCTAACAATCAATAGGAACAAATCTTGGTTTCTGGTCTCCTTTATTATTGGACTTGCGTTGATCATCGAGACTAAAAATAACTAATTTATTAGTTAAGCATTCATCGTGATAAATTTCTTTACCTATTTTCTTTTATATTTAGTTAACTAAAACATGTATTTGAATTAATCATTATTAATCAATAACTTGGATACGATCTCAGATTTAATTAAATAATAGCTTTACGAATCAAGAAAATCAACAAACTAGACAACATACATACGATGTATATTTAGCCTAGACAATTATTTTTCCTAGAATTATATCCCTAACGTAGTAGACAAAAATCCTAGTAAGTACTTTTGAGTAAAAAATTGAATATCAATATGTTTAATATAGTGATTGACTGAATAAAATCACAAGCTAGTTACGCATCTAGTGGTAAAATCAAACAATCGAATAATAATTCAAAAAATAATTAATACTTGACTAATAAATCGATTAAAATAAAGAACGAAAGTCTCACAACATTCAAAGTTCAATAACTAGGATTCAGTAAACCAAGAAATAAAAGTTCAGTTACTCAATATTATAATTTTTCCTAACTATTTAGAACTATCGCAGGCATAAGGATTGTCGCGGGCGTTGGGACTGTCACAGGCGTTCTTCTCTTCTTTTCATGCTACCCCTCTTATCTCTGACGTCAACCATCTTCGTTTTTCCTTCACTGTCCTCTTACGCAGCCTTCTCCCCATTCACTATTCATTGATCGGACATTTAAACCTTAATGGACCACAGAACTATTCACTTATTTAAAACATACGCATAACCCCCTCCAACGACAACGTTTTGGGTTGACTGGTTTTATGAATTAATTCTCGGTCTATTGGTACTGTTCACACCCTTTAAACCCACACTTCTCTGTTTTTACATTTCCCTCCTTTTAGTTGTTGCATTTTGGTCTTCATTGTGTTGCGTTTTCTTCTTGCTTCCTTTACATTTAGCTCCTTTTTCTTTCAACGTTTGCACGTTGTGCCGTTTTGCTGCTTGTATGTTGGCCCAACGACTGCGTTTCGTTCATTCCAGCTGATGCATGCTTCCACCCACTAGGTATTACTGCACGAGGTCATGTCTAGTTAGACTCAACGCCTGGTTCAGCTATTTTTATCCTAAAATCTTCACAGTTCTTTCTATTTGGTTCCAAAATATATCTTGACCCATACAAAAAGATAGAAAATAAAGACATTAACACTCTCTGTACTTTAGAAAGTGAAAATACTCTATTGAGAAATATCATTATTCATTGAAACTCATATTGAGCATATCTCACTTTCATTTATTGAGAACTTGTAGAAGCTAATCATATACTACTAGTTTAGAATGTTGAAGAACCTTGTGAAAGATGTACTTGTGAGTTTGGAGAGGCTCGTCAAATTACTACTTGGAGATTTTTAGTAAAATACTAAAATTAAATACTTAGAAATTGGACGTAAACTTGGTTATAAGCCGAACCAATATAAATTGTTTATGTCATTCTTTCTCTACCTTTAGCTTTTAAATTTTCACGTTATAACTACTGTTGTTTTGAAATTGTAAGAGGCTCCTTTTATTTTAAATTTTAACAACCACCTATCGTTAATACGGATTGATAGTAACTTGTAAAAATTTTCAAGTCACTGACAATTCACTTTTCTTGTGTTTGTTTACTTTATTAGTACAGTATTGCTAGGTGGTACTTTTCCACATAGATGTGTCATGGTTTAGTATATGATTCTAGAGTTGCCAACACACTACACTTATCTGTTGAATGAACCTCAATCATTGAGAACAGAGACTCAATCAATGCATGAGTCAGATTCTATATATGCTTGCCAAGTTACTTATTCTTTTTCACCTTTTCAAAAAAATAGGAAAGGAGATAGAAGTTTAGAGTTTTGACATATAGTTGAATAGCACTATGCAAGTATTATATATTGTCAACTAATTAACCAACAATCCTAAACGGCAATGCTTCTTAAATTGTTGAAGTGAGCAGAGGGATTAGCTATGTTTTTTATTTTGCAGCCAAAAATTAAGAAAATAATAGTCATCAAAGAGTGAAAGCTTTGTGCCCTATAAGATGATCGTTTCTATAGGAGAGAGTTTTTGAGCTTTCTCTTGGGTTATCTAGTCAAAGTTCAATATACCGATTGGTCTATAATGGTGTGCGCTTTTTTTTTAAGTTTTATATTTATGAAATTTAGTAATCAATACGCAACTAATTTCTTCTTTAAATACATGACAAGAGGTCGACGTACACACTAGGAGTAGGCAACTTCATGTCGGTCCTACCATGTTAGGAGCACATGCAAAGCTCCGGCTTTTATTGCGTGTAATGTCCTCTTTTTACAAGTATTATATTCAATGTATCCGTTCTTCAACTTTGGAAGCATTAACCCATATGATGGAATTTAGTATTGGTTTCTATATCTACAAAGTTTGATGTTTGTAATGTATCCCGAAAAGATAAAAAATGACTTGCGGAGATGTACAAAACATATGGTCTTGTACCTAGTTTGTTGCTGCAACTACGATGGAGGTTGGAGAGCATCATTCAAACCCATTGTTCCTACCCTTTTCAATTTTTGGCTTAAATGAAATATTTTGTTCTCTTGCCTGCAACTTCAGGATTCTTGTCCACCTGTTACGAAGAATTAAGAACATAGTGTTGTTCTGAGGATCTTCTTTATATTGGCATTTTGTGAAGATTTGCTTGGTATATAGGATGAACAACCAAATATGTTATGTATTATCAAAGCAACAATACAGCGCTACCAGAGAGGAACTTCAGCTTGTATTTATTCTTTTATTGAACTGAATTTTCTGGACATTCTCCAAATTCTGGGAGAGTTTTGTTACAAGTTTGTTGTGTCTCTGTTAACAAGGATTTTCCCTGATTGCTAGCTATGTAATAGTTATATAAACTACCCTGTATTCATTTTTCAGATAATCTCTGTATTTTTTCACAGCTTCATTTCTTTGCACTTAATAAAATGATCTCTAGAATACCAAAACATTTCAAAGGATGGAGGGAAGGATCATCATTCTCATCATCAAGAGCTTGAGCTTCCATGCATCTCTCCTGAGTGAACAATTAGTTTATACGTTCCTGATAATCGTTGAATTACTTGCATAAAGTTGGACGCAACTGAGTTTTCTAGCTATTTGTTTTTGTCGACAAAACGCTCTCTTTTGGAAGAACAAATGTTCAATGACTAGCTCACCACAGGAACTCATTTTGTCTTTTAACACCATTCACAAATTAACATCTAACATCAGAAATTTTCAACGAGTTGTCTATTAACAAACTAATTTCATGTTTTTTCATCAGATTACTTTCCAGACAGCATATATCAACCCATATGTATAACATTTATGAGAGTTTTTCAGGTTCTGATGGTAGGTGCGCCAGTTTTAGTTTGCTAAGTGCCATGGAAAAACACCAATGGGCTATGTCCTCTACCATCCAGACCACACGTGAAACTTCCTCACGCGTACAGGTATTTTCCCAAGCACATGTCCACATTTTTAGTTGTAATATATAGGAATAGATTTGGCTCTGAAGCCCCAATAACATATGACTCCGACATCTTAAATAAAGGGATGTGCTTTGATCAAGACGAGCATATAAAACAGGAACAAGAACAAAGAAAAAGACTTGGCTCTTTCTTGCCTGCGACCAAACCAAGTAATGCCAACAGAACAGATAACATCGAAGCATGAAACCTTTCAGCCATTGAACATGATTAACTTCTTTTGTACTTTGAAGTAACGTTTTTTGCAAGTGTAGGGAAAGGAACGGAACTGGGGAAAAAAACAAAAGGACCGAAAAGGCAGTCTCAGGAAACTCGTGGAATTAATTGTATCCACAAACAATAGGATGCATTGCAGGGCTTATGTAAGGTTCTGATGGTGAGATACATGGCATGGTGTTTCCTGTTTCTTCATGTTCATGGGGTCTGGTCTAGATTATTGAAAGGAGGCCGTCACGAAGGATCTATTATTAGGCCCACCTGTATCATAAGGGAGTAATTAAGATATTGAAAGACTGTCATCTTTTTTCAGATATGAGGTAGGACAAAGCGGAAACATGGTGAGTGGTGACAAAGAAATGGACCCACCTGAGCTTGCGTAGCGGTAAGAGTAACAGCTCGAGCTAACCCCACCATGTGCAACATCTTTAATGGAAACTTGTTTGATGGACGGGTTCAGCTAAACGTGGTGATTTTCCATCTGTAAGTTGAATTTTAAACCCCACAGGTTTGGGACGGTTGGGGAATTGTACGCATTCTAATCTTGATGATGCTCAGTTCCTTCAAATTGATCAATGATCACCTAATGCCGGAGCATTTCTTTAATTAAAGAGCATAAATGTGCTCTAGCTCTAGTTATACTGAACTTCAAAAGGATCTAATCATACTGTCGGACGATATACAATATTTAATTGAATGAGTTTATTTATCAAAACATTAAAAAAGAAAAGATATTACAACAAAGTGCAAAATTGCGTTAATTTTTATCACAAAGGTAAGTATTTGCGGGGTCATCAGAGGTTTTCTTCACACTCCTTTAAGTGAGACACCCGCTTTAATTAATCATTTTGTAGTAGAACTAGAAGCGAGATTGTATGTAGGTTTTTTCTTCTTTTTATTTTCCACGGCAAAACAGAATGAGGAAAAAGCAAGAAAGAAGGGATGTTTAAATTGGTCTGGATCTCGGGGAAATTCCCATTAGCATAGCCAGAGCAGAACCCGAACCCGAACCCGAAGTAAATAAAATCATGCAAGTGCTTCTTATCATTAGCCTGACGGCATCTACTTTATTATACACCTAAAATAAAACAGGACAAACTCTAAAATAAACAGAAGTTCAATTACACCAGTCAACATGGGTCATTGTGTAATTTCAATCTTCAAAAAGCACAGAATTATCTGCTTATTTGATAATTTTCTGCATGATTTACTCACTCTTTATAATGTTGAAATCACTTTCGAGTATCTGTGGTTAGGTTAGTGCTCATGTGCTTTCATTATCTTTTTTCAAATGTACTTTACAGTTTTAATTTGTAAAAAATGAATTATTTTTACAATTATTTGAAACTTGTTTGCAATTAAATTACACACTATGATACTAGTACTCCCAAATCTAATCATTAATCCACAGACTCATAATAATTTTAGTCTAACTTAAGCATAATAAATTTAAGTTGATTGAGATTCTAGCCATTTCAACAGTTTGTTGAAACTTAACAAATTCATATCACTTTTTTTAAGAATTAATTTATCAAAATAACACGATTCAATTATATTTTTTAATTTTTTTAAGCTCAATTACGTTGAGCAAGGGTTGTTTGGGCCCAAAAAACCAGGCTGCGCCTAGCCCCACTGCTATACACACCGTTGCCAATAGAAACTAATTACAAGTTGCAGTAAAAGTGCCCATCCTTTAGTGCCTGCGCAGCCCAATACTGAAAGCCCAACAAGAATCAGCACGAAAGATGCTTTCTAACTAAATGAAATATTACTTCACCAAAAAAAAAAAAAACTAAATGAAATATTACATGTCCTCCGGACACAATTTTTGATGGTAATCAATTACATTTCTGAAAATCAGGCGGTCCTTTCGGAGACCTATAAAAACTCGTAACATCAAATTTATGATTTATATGTAATGCTACATGAAGTAGTTGCGTTTTAATACCATATTCTGCGCACCTTTAGCTCTCAGTCCTTTAAACATTTACGTGAAAACAAAAAGAATGAATTTTCCTTTGTATTACTGTTTTCCCTTTTCATCTCCTATTCATTATTAATGCCTGCGATTTTCATCCTGCCGCTGAAACTGATGCAGTCAATGGGTGCAAAAGAGTAACTTGGAATTGTGTGAAGTATTCAACCAGTTGACGCAAACAGATTTAGCAGAGGCCGGTATAATAGTTGGCTGATGCCTTGAAGGCTCTGAGATCTTTGATGGCCTGTTCATACTCTGCATGCGTTTCAGTTTCTTTCAACTCAGAATTGCAACCCCACACCCTAACACAGAGCCTCCTGCACTTGGGAGATGATTGCTGCAGATATGTCTTATACCAGTTAATAACATCCTCTTTTCTAATGCTTTTCAACTCTTCCGCTTCTTTCTCCGAGAAGTCAAACATATATCTGAAAAGATGAAGAGCAATCTTGGTTTACAATTAGAAAAAGCACACTAAACGTACCACTGATGTAGACCCATTAGTGACACATTTTACAGGTCCTTGTATGGGAATTTGCAATCAAGAAATGCATTAAAAGCTTAAATAGACACTTGATTTGATTCACGAGATTGTGAAGCATCATCACAATTTGATGTCAAGTAACAATGCGCTAAAAGATCATGTGAACTTTGGAATTCTTATCTTCATTAATAATCTATTAGGGTATGGCATAGAAAAGAAAAGATGCAATATGATAGTAGCATAAAGTAGCAATATAGTGCATTTCTCTATTAGCTATCGAAAAGAATGGCCAGGTGGTTGCAATCTGACCAACTGGTTTGGTCCACTATAAGATACCTTTTATCAGTTATCTGATTCCAGAGCCGATATGTTTCATATTGAAGGGAAGGATCTTTCTCCCGTAGCTTAGCTTCTAGCCCACCCCTGTAGTTCTCGAAGGATGTATCCTCAAGATCTTTCTGAAACACAAACAAATACTTTAGGCACAAATATCAGCAATATTACCATTAGAATCTGTGTAAATAAGTTAAATTTGTTAGTAATGCGTCTCTAAATTTAAAGTATATATGTATGCAACAAGCTCCTCTGGTCAGGAAGTCGACAACATAAACGAATTCATCATTGTTTTAACAAGCATACAAGTGCCCTTTGTGATTAACAGGGTATCTCGTCAACTGAAAATGTGCAAGCCATTCGGCTGAGTAATAATTTGATTAAAAAAAACACGATAATCATTTATTAGTGACAACATGGTGAGTATAGATGACAAAGCAATGAATATAAAGAACACAAAATGCAGCAAGCTCCTCTGGTAAGGAAGTCAGCAATATAAACGAATTCATCATTGTTTATTTTTTTTGGGGGGAAGAATACAAATTCATCATTGTTTTAACAAGCATACAAGTGCCTTTTGTGATTAACAGGGTATCTCGTCAACTGAAAATGTGCAAGCCATTCAGCTGAGTATCTGAGCCATCATTTGATTCAAACAAACACGATAATCATTTATTAGTGACAACATGGTGAGTATAGATGACAAACCAATGAATATAAAGAATACAAAATGCAGCAATATTTAGAAGCAGAAAAATTGGATGCTTACCAACAACTCTTCAATTCCATTTATGAAATTTTCAACTCTTCCTTGTAGGTAAACTGGGTCGTACTTGGAAGATTGAATACAGAAACAAAATCCATAGACCCGACATGTTACCCTTGGACAACATTCAACAATATAACCAAGTTGCTCCTTTGTCCTGCAATCCAAAATAAAACAAAGAATTTGAAGAAATGACAAAAGATCAGAAGTCCATGACATCACATGTAAAGCAATATTGTATGACATAAATTTGCTATCTTTAGGTCATCTCAAAATTCCTCGTGCCTGTCCAACATATGCATTAAAAGGACCTTTGATTATAAGTCTCATGAGAAGGAAAAAAAATTCAATCGATGGGCCCAGAACAAGAGTAATACCAGGCCTAAACCTAAAAAGCATGATTCATATTGGTTAACAATTACATGCTTTTCCTAAAAAGGCAGCACGCATCCTAACCAAGGAAGCACAAAACAAAACCAACCAAAGTTTGCATTTGCCAGTCACCTGAGCTCATTAAAAAGTGGCTCTTCCACAATTTCATCAAAAAGATCTATCAAGGCCTTCAATTTCACTGATTCTATCCCCACTTCTGGCTCAACTTGGAAGTAAAGCTACAATGGACAGTGGGGAAAGCAAACCCTTGTCAACCAAATAAGCAACACAAACAGTCTGTATATTTTACACGAGTACCCAGAAAACTTGACTAATTTTCAGATACCTCAACCACAGAGTTTGTTTCACACTTATTCTTCACTTTGACATCTCTGACTAGGTTCGCACAATAGGGAAGACATATCACCTGCTCTTCGTGCCTCATATTCAATGGGAGTGGTTGAGCAGATAGATTGTTTTTCAATAAATTTGATATGTTGAAGGCTTCATCTTCCAACAGATTGCCATGGCAAAGACCTTCAATAAAGAGCTGTACAAATTGTGTAATGAAGTGAATTTCTGCTCTAAAGGACAAATACAATTTCCATGACACACAATATACCTGGGAACGAAGTATGGGAATGAATGCCTTTAAATCATTGAGTGACAAGTCACTTAGAACATGTAGTTTCTCCTCTACATCATAGAAACTCTTGCACAGAACTTGAATTCTCAAGTAAGATGAATGATGCAAGGGCTTCATATTCGAATTCTTTAAATTTCTTATCATCTGCTCTTTAATAACCTGTTACATGGAGTGTTGTTTTAAAACAGACAGGTCGTAGAATCAATTAATAGTCAACCACAAGCACAATATTGAACTTGAGAAAGATATAATGCTGATTATTTAAGATGCAAATAAGAGTTTTAGAAAATAGTAACAGAAGAGACAAACATTATAACTACCTCAAATCGATCGTAGCTTGGCAGAAACATCTTGGCAATCACCAAAATCTTAGACAAGAGAACTGAGATCTTATCATTGAAACCATAAATCTTCAGCCCTAGCTTATCACTTACAATAGTTACAGATGCATCCAACTTGGCAACGCAAGCCTGTGGGCATGAGATTAAAATATATAAAATACCAGATGTAACCATTGACCAGGTACAGATGGGATGAAACGTAAAGCTCAGAAACAAGTCTGGCAACTTGATCCATTTGCAAGATCTTTGGCACGAATAAAATATGCTTAGGATTGGCATCTCCATCAATCATTGAAAGAAAAACATACATGTTATGAGAACAATGTTGGAAGAAAAAGGTTTTCATCTTGCTCCATCGGAAAGCAGGAAATTATAAATAAGCTACCCTATTATTACAGAAACACAAAATTTTACAGCAAGAAAGATACACAACTTACCTGATATATCACCTCATTCAGCTCGTCTGTAAGAAGGCGAACAAATAGTTCAGTAAGAAGACAATTCTTGACATTCTCATAACCTCTTTTCAGGTTTATCTGGAAATATGTATTTGCACGAGGAAGTTTAAAAGTGTTATCAAGCTTGTACCATAACTTTATTAATGGCTCATCAACTATACATTTAGGAGAAGAAGTACTTTCAGGATCAATGTCTTTTTCATCAGCATGAATAGAGAAATCACAGGGAATAAACTCATTTTTCAAAGGTAGATGTAATGAAACATCAATTTCTTGCGGATCTCTCCATAGTTCTATCAAATGAAGAGGAATACTCTCCTCTGTGTACCGTGACCCGAACCAAGGCTCATATTGATCACCTGAAATACAATTGAGAGAGAAATGAGTCAAAAGCTCCAGAAATTTATGTAAAGTTGAATTCTCCTTTGATTAAAAGTTACTATAGCTAAGTTTGAATGCCATCTTATTTATCAAGAATGTCCTTGTGGAACCATGACAAAGATGGAAAAAAGTGATCACTTGATTCAGCAATAATTTACATCTGCCAAACAATATGTAAATTAGTTCAGTTATTACTTTTATGTGACAACAGAAGAACATAATAAAGTCACTTAATGATGCTCAAATAAGAAGTCCATACGAAAATAAAAAGAAGATAAAATTGAAAATAGAATAATATTACCTTGTGAATGTGTAAAAAACTTTGACAGCACATCAACCCTCATGTTTTCTGGTTTGAAGCAATCAAGAATATCTTTCAAGAGATCCACATCCCAGATCTTGTACAAGTAATCTCCATATATCACATGTTCTGCCGGATAAACAAGCAAATTCTCTGCAACAAAGAATTAGTAAGAGTCTCAAAGCCATTGAATGTATCCATATAATCTATTCATCAACTAAGCTGCGAACACTTGCATTTTGAAATGTAGAAAATTCTAAAGAAGCAATGAAGAAAAGATTGACTCCAAACAGAGAGATTGTCAAGGTTAGCTCTCAATATTAGAAAAGGAAGCACTAAACTAATCGATATTCAAAACACCATAAAAACTAGCAGAAGGGGAAAAATTTACAATGCCAACCTGAAAGCTCTGCAGCATAATCATCCTGCGGTTGCTTCTCTGCAAATCTGAATTCCATGTTGTTAATATCCTGTAGTTCCTTAAATATCCATTCTTGTGGACCAACTTGCCGTAAGAGTTTCAAATATTGATAAACAAAACCAATGATGTGGAAAATCTGCATAAGAGCGTCGTCATGGATGAGGGAAATTTTTGATAAAACCAGGACTTGGACAAATCTTGCTAAAAACAAATTGATGGTTTCACAAAGTCAATGCAACAGTGAAAAAGTAGTTGCTAAAACTAGATAAGCACGTGGCTTTAGTAGCTGCAGGGTGATGACAAGAAAATTGAACTTTATCAATCGTATGAAAGTGAAATGATGAAAACAAGTAACATATAAGGATAGACATATAAATAAAATCGCAATATTAGAAAAGATAGTGAAGTGCAGAGACAAAGGCAATAAAAGGAAGCTGCTATGATCAATGTACCCAATAGACCAGACCAATAGTAGAGCTAATTAATTTCCTCCAGGATTGCTAATCTTGGATCTTGGTCAGAATTGGTCTTTAAGAAATGTGCTATAACAGCACAAAACATGCTCACAAATCAACAAGTGTATGTCCCGTATATGAAAAAGATGCAGAGCAGGTGATGAATGTTATACATTTTCCAAGCCAGAGTCAGTGAGGTGAATGGAAATGCCAAAAATGTACGCTATAGAAGATCGATGCATTCCTTCATCTCCAACCCCAGCAAACAAGGAAGTTGCCCACCCTCTAGCTTTGAGGAAGGAATGCAAGCTTCCCTTGCCCTCTGCAAAGTGCAAATTGTATTTACAGATTCAAACTTGATAGAAAGGACAGATGTATGGGAGTCCATCCATATGTGACAAAAAGTGATACGAAAAAGTACTTCATCAATCTAGAGTAGCTAACAAAAACAAGAACAAAGCTTCAAAGAACTATTTCCGTCCTACCATCATTAACAATCCTGTGAGAAACACCGCTATTTACTTGCATATGAGATTCTCTTTTCATTGTTTTCACAGTTCGTTCATCAAACTGCGAGCATTGACAGAAGTTGGAATACTATATCTTACCATGCCATGTGGTAGGACAGAAAGAAATTTAACAATCCTCTGAGAAACAGCACTATCTGCTTGCATACGGGATTCTATTTCATTTCCTCTATTTTGAATGAATATCATAACTCTTGGTGTTAGAAAGGAAAATGATGTAGCTCTTAACTTATATGCAAACATAGCTGTGTAATAACTCACACAATGGATTTATTAGGGTTCATTAGCTAAACTGAGAGGATTTAATAGAAGTTGAAATACTATGTCTTACCATGCCCAAGAAGATGTGCTAGATAATCTTCAGGTTTCTTCAGATAGTGCTGGCGAAGACAAGGCAGTGCCCATGTCAAGTCAAGCATATGAACTTCCTTAACTGCTTCCAATCGATAAAGTTTGCCAGCTTTCCAGATAGGACCTTCAACCTGAAACTTCAGCTTTGCTTGAGAACTTTTCTTCACATTGCAAAACAAATCTGTAACCCAGCCCTCAAGGATGTCAAGAGACTCTGCATTGCATAAACATGTCCATCAACTTAAAAGCATTTTAAAGCTACGTGAAGAACAAAGAGTTCAGCTTCAATTAAACTGAGTGGCACTAAAAAATGATTGTGATTAAAAATCAAAGGAAAAACATACTTTGGGAGCCATAATCCTTTCATATAGTTCAACCTAGTAATCCTTTCATTTATTTTATTAAGGACTAGATTCTATGTAGCACTAATAGTGTTTCTACAATAAGATTTCCATTAAATTATTCATTTCAATTTAGAATACTCAGAGAGAGTTGTCCCAAGTAATGGCAGTAGTATGTTTGGAAGATCGGATATGTATATCTCACAAACTCTACATTTCCAATACCAATTCACAAAAACTATCAAGCTCCATTCCCTACAGGATCCCTCATCTATTTGGCAGTTAGGCAATCATCAGCCCATTTAACCTTCATCAGAAGAATTCAATTAACTGCGGTAGCAGCAGTACATCCATGATAGTAATTGATGCAAAATAAAAAAGTAATCAGTTCACTTTTCCTTACTAAAAAGAAAAATATTTATATTATATTTTGTTCTTATTAGTTTAGGGTTTAAGTATATTACGAAGTAAGAAGAATCCTTATAAAATACAAATCTATTCATATTTTACAAAATTAGTGGTTTTTCCTATTCCATGAGGATTAAGGTTCCAATAATTTTCTATATATACATATATATCAACCTTTCAATAAAAAGAAGTCTGAATTTTTCCTACAACTTTGAGTTTTCAATTAGAAGGTATGATGCTTTCTTCTAAGAGTGAATTTTAAACCCTAGGAGTAATTTATAGTTTCTTATCTTAAGAGTGATTTCTAAAACTACCCATTGGTTGTTTCCCTTACTAAAATTCTAGTAATATGATCCTTTCTTTTATTTTATTCACGAATCCATTTAACATTGATTGTGTTTCTACCATAAAGTTTCCATTAAATTATTCTTTTCAGTTTAGAATATTCCAAGAGAGTTTTCTCAAGTACTGAATTGCAGTGGTGATACAAATTTTCTGCAAATAGATGTCAATAGAAGAGTAAATAGAGAAATAAGTAGATGAACCCAAGTCAAATTGCTAGTATTTAAGAATTTATTGATATGGAAAGACGATATTGGCTGACTAAAGCCATATTTGAGAGGTAACCAACTCTCCCACACACACAACATGACAAATTACCTAGTGCCCTCTCCTACCTCACTCATACCCCATATTATACCCAACACCCTTGACAGAAAATCCTAACAACTTTGCCACCTCACTCATCTATATGGTACTAGCATTCTAACAGAAAAACAAAGCCTGTAGTAATGCCAGTTATGCCAACTGTCAGTTCCTTCTTTTTCCTTTTACACTGTATACAGATCAAAAGTTTAACAATACTGCCCCCTATGAGTTTCACCATATCCTTAAGGTGGAAAGTGGGAAACTGTTGGGCGATTGTATCATAGGGCTCCCACAATGCTTCAAATTCTGGAAGATCCTTCCATTTAACCAACACTTCAGCTACAACATTTGATTTTCCTCCGACATGCATGTCCAAGATAGACTCGGGCTGTACCCTCCACTCTAAATCATCTTGTAAGACTGGATGAATGAGAGTTGAACTAAAGAGTTTAAGTTTGTAGGCTACAGATTCGATTTTTTGAATAATAGGATAGGGATCAAAGTAGCAAAGAGACAGTTTCTCGCATCCTTCGAGCTAATGACTTGCTTCGGTAGGGGCAAATCTTCAAGTACACCAGGTTCCCAACCTGAAAATTTACGTCTCAATGACGTTGGCTTGAATGTTTCTTCAGACATGTCCGAGCTAAACCTAACTATTATCTCATCACCTTAAACATAATGTCTCGAACCTTTAACTGCTCCACCACCATAGAGTTAAAGGTGCTAGATTGCGAGTACTGCAACAAGGGAGGCAAGTCCTGACCATAAACCACCTTGAAAGGGGTGAACTTAGTAGAAGTGTGGAAGGTTGTGTTATATCAATATTCATAACAAGGTAACCATTGGCTCCAAGTTTTCAGTTGGATGACCACAAAGCAACATAAATAATTCTCATGGAACTTGTTAATGACTTGGTTTGGACATTCATTTGAGGATGGTAAGCTGTGCTACAGTGTAATTTAGTTTGTCTTAGCCTGAATAATTTGCCCAGAAAGCACTCATAAAGACCTTATCTTGATTTGAAACAATGGACCTCGAAAACCCATGGAATTTAATGATGATTTCCACAAAGGCGTCAACCACATTCAAAATAGAAAGCAGATACTTTTAAGGTAATGAAGTGGGGATATTTACTGAACCTATCCACTACAACTAAGATGACAGTACACCAGCTGACTTTGGCAAGCCCTCGATAAAATCCATCGATACATCTTCCCACACTTGCTCCAGTATCGACATGGGTTGGAGTAGCCTCGCAGTTGATATGAATAATCTCTTATTTTGTTGGCACATTTCATAGTTCTCTACGAATTTTTAGATATCTGCTTTCATTCCTAGCTAATAAAGCTCAGCCATGACCTGCTTGTATGTTTTTAAAAACCCAAAATGTTCCCCTCCTAAGCTACTGTGAAATTCTAACAAAATCTTTGGTAACAATGGAGAGGAATTAGAGATTACCAAGCAGTTGTTGTAATGTAGCTGGTTATGGACTAAACTCCATCCTAGTTTCTAGTTTCAATCCTTCCTTATAAGCTTCTTAATGGTTGCTAATTCAGGATCCTGGTCCACCTCACGCATCAACTCATCTACATCAAAGCATTGTGCCACAATGATATGTTTAGAAGAATGGCTACTCTAGACAATGCATCCTAGTTTATACTCAACTCTAGAACTCAAATCCTAGTAACTTAGGGATCTACTTCAGATGCTACTCTGTTATTAACCGTTATTCCACAAGGTGCTTCAGACTCGTTTGATTTGTCCGAATTATAAATCTCCTTCCCAACAAGTAGTGATGCCATTTATGTTTAGCAAACACTATAGCTATGAGCTTGCGTTTATAAACCAACTTCAACCTTGCTCTCCCCTCAATTGCTTGGCTAAAATAGGTCAACAACCTACCCTTCTGCATTAAGAAGGCCCCAATCCCTGTCCCTGACGCGTCCGTCTCAATGATGAATTGTTCTCCAAAGTTGAATAAGGCTATTTGATAACTACTTTGGTTGAAGATTATTCTGAAAGATTTGAAGATCAAATGGGATGGCCCAATGAGACTCTACCGTGGCAACAAGTCTACCATCAATATGGCTCGCAACCCAATACAACATGATAGAACAAAGCACATTAAAGTTGACAGACACTTTATCAAGGAGAATTTGGAGAGTGGGTTGATTTGTACACCTTACGTATCTATACAAAGTCAACTTGCAGACGTACTTACCAAAGGGTTAAGCAATCCAATGTTTCAAAGCATTGTATCCAAGCTGGGAATGGTTAATACCTATTCAACAGCCTGAGGGGCAGTGTGGAAAGACGTAATATGTATGATTATGTCAATAAAATCTGGTACTAATTATGTCCATAAAATTAGGATAAAGTATCCCACAAATCATGGGATCTAACAAATTTGTTTAAATTTATTTCCTATTTTGTACTAGGGTTATTGTATATGAGCTAATGTATGTCTATTAGTCAAATACGAATACAAATTTCTACTTCAAATTCTGCCAGCTATACTTCGTAGATATGGGAAGGAGCTAATAAGCAATATGAAGGGGCTGACATAAATCAACAACACACAGAACAAGGGAAAAACCTTGTAGGGAAATCATATTCTGATTTTGATTCCTCAAATTTAACAAATAACACCTCTACAAAAATGTTTGTTTTAGGTGGTGAAGATATTGGCAACCCTTGTTCAACTGTTCAAGCAAAATCTTCTGACCAAGATTTAGAAGATGCTTAGGAATTTGATAACATTAAGCATTTGGCAATAGGAGCTGATCAGATCATTGAAGATGAAGAAAGGCAAGAGGTAGTGGATCCTTTTGGTGGTAACCCAAATCCTAAATCTGAAGAATCAAAACAATATGCAAAAACATCTAAATAGCAAGACTGAACAATTGAAAAGCAATTTGAGGCACTTGAAAGTAAAAAATGAGACACTATAACAGCGTGCTGAAATAGCAGAATTGGGAGCTTATGTTATATTTCCTAGTGCAAGATCGAGTCACTGGGCGATTAACTGTAAAATCAAATTCAATCAATTGGGGCTTTCCTTTTCCCTTCCTTGAATCCGTATTCCTTGAACGACCTATTTTGATGAATCAGCTCGTCAAAGGGAGAGTGAAACCTTGGACTTCATTAAAGAGAGCATCCGATCTTTATAATTTTTTGATAACTTTCTGACTGCCGTTTTATTACTCCCATAGCCTTATAAATAGGCTAACTTATTACATTAAAATAGAATTCCTATTCTGTAGGGCAACTAAGAAAAATAAAAGGAAAGAACAAATAATAAAAACGTTAACAACAAACAACCCTAGATAAATCAGAATCTTAGCAGAATTAGAAACCAACGCTTAATCCCTCTGCTTCCTTTTATAAGTCTGTCCTATAAAGGTGTCCACAACAACTTAATAGATTAAGCAGCAATTACCAAGGGTCCTAAACTTGTTGGCTTAAAACTTCTTGGTGTGAAGCCAGATTAATGGAGATCCTGTTGTAGTGGACACAGCATATGGATAAAAGAGGAGCTATGACTATTTTTACAAAATCAAAATTTTTTGTAGAGCAAAGACAACATATGCCTAGGTTTTTAGTTCAAAAAGAGTTATTACAGGTAATTTATGAAAACCAAATACACGAACAAAGCTTCTGTTGAGAGCAGGTCAGATGTCTAAGCTGGATTTGAAAAGAACAAATTTACCTGGAAATTCAGCAAGAATATTTCAGCATCAAATTCATACATATAGCTCGTAAGGGAATTGTCGCGTTTAACCATGCTACAACACTGTTGCAATCTTTTATAAGTGGGAATATGGGCCACAAGTTATTTGAATAATTAAGGTTTGAAGGTGCAGCATTGAGGATTGAGAAGAATTTCAGGCTCTACTTGGCCATGAAAGCTTAACTGGAATTAAGTCCCACACAGGTTCAAGGGTAATGGTTGTTCGCAATGCATTTAGCCTACAGAAGCACATTAAAGTTTCCATTATCATTCAGGCTCCTAATGTAGTTCATTATTATTACAAGTTCCTTCAAAAGGCAACAATGAGTTTAAAATGCAGATAGAGGAGTAGAATTTCTAGGGTGAGAGATTAGAAAGCTCAAAATGACCGCTAGAGAGACAAAGTTTCTTAAAGAAATAAAAGACAAAATAGCAAAGGACGTGAAGGGACAAACATGGCATTTGAAGTTGGGAAAGAAATTCAGGACTGAATTTGAGTATGATCTTATATTTTACTCAATTGAAGAGGCACCATAGGATGATGAAGAAGATGGATGTTTCGAGACCATTAAGGTTCCAAAATATGAGTACATGGATGGGGCAAAGATCATGAATAACAACATTTAGACGTTGAGGTCAACTCTAATCAATCTGGGGAGAATGATGCAAAATAAAAAAGAGTTATTAGTTTAATTTTTCTTATTAGAAAGGAAAATGTTTCTATTTTATTTGTTCTTAACTTCTTATTAGTTTAGGGTTTAAGTCTATTAAAGAATAACATAAATCCTTATAGAATCTTATTCTTATTTTGGAAGTTTAGTGAGTTTTCCTATTCCATTAAAGTTATGATTCCAATAATTTTTCTATCTCTATAATTAATTTTTCAATGAAAAAAGGCCTAAATTTTTTCTACAAACTTTAGCTAGTCAACTAGAAGGTTTGGTGATGCTTTCTTCCAAGAATGATTCTTAGATCCTAAGAGTAATTCCTAGTATTCTACCTTAGGAGTGATTCCTAAAAGTCTTCATTGTTCATTTCCTCCACGAAATTTCCAGCATGCAGCCTAAGTTTCCAGCAACCCAGTTCTGAAGTCTCAACAACTGCTACTAAAATATGACTTGAAATCTGAAGCTCCAGCAACCCAACAACCCAGATTTCTAATTTTGTGAATTTTAGTTACTAGTTTGATATTTCTTTTATTCATATATATCATCCAACAGTAACTCTTCCAAAGATTATTTATTCATTTCATATATATTGTCTTTCTTTTCACTCAGTCATTCTCTCCTCCAAGCTTGCCAACAGAGTTCATTACATACAGTAAACTACAATCAGTTAAAGAAAGCTTTACCTCCTCCAATGACAACAAGTTTCATCAAACCTCCGTGGTAGTAATGTCCATACAATTTAAGAATCTGATCACGCAAATTTATCCCTTTCTCCAAAGCATCAGCAAGACTCTTCTTGCTGCCTTCAGTAAAACCAAGAGTATCACTGAAATCCATATATAGCAATAGAAAAACACCAAAAGGAAGCACAGTTGGAGCAACCTACCCCAAAAGAATCTCCGAAATGGATGACCAGCCACAGATGTATGGCATTGAAGTTGTTGAAGGCGGCAAGCATCATTTTGCAAAACCTGATTAAATTCTGTAATCATTTTGATTCACATGTTCATCCTCAGGCAACGAATAATATGCCAGTAACACAATGAGCATGTAAAGCAAACAAAAAGACGGACAACTTTTACAAAGAAAATAGAAAAACAGAAACGTGTTATATACCAGAATCAACAGCAAGTATTTCCCTTTCCATGGCCTCCATTTTCACCAGAGGTGAAATAAAAAACTGAGAAAATCTGAAAAACCAAGAAAGCCTATAATCAAAATCTATGCTATACCCATAATGCTTAGAGACAGGATTATTCATAAGACAGGTGGCAAGCAGGTTAAGAGGCAACATTGGGATATCCTATGCACATTAAAGTACAAAAACAGCAGACATGAATTTAGTCATTTATTGCATTACTCAAGATCTTAAAGAAATAAGCAGACAGCTACATTCATATACACATTAAGATTCATTTTTGATCCCAAATATATACCTGAAGTTTGATAAAAATATACATGGAAATTCAGAAAGAAATCATTTCTACCCATATGAAGAGGTGACCTAGCAACAAGTGTTCTCCATCATGCTTTGTCAGGAAAAATGAAACAGATAGTAACATCTTCAAACATCAAATGTGAATAGTATTATAGAAGACCAATTTGGCAGTCAACCATTGAGATAAGAATGATCAGAACACTCACAGTTATATGCAACAGTAAAGAGAGGACCAAAGATTGATTATCAAATTTTTATCAATTTGTTTATTAAATCACCTTTTCAAGGCACCCTTAAGAAACTCGGGTTTGACTTCAAAATGGTAGCAGGTATGCTCAGTCTCGGTGTACGCATTTGATGATCCTCCATGCTTGGACAAATAACTATCATACTAGCAAGTGGAAAGAGTCAAACTTGTAGCCCTTTCTTTTACATTTTTACAAGAAGAAAATTAGATGCAACATTCATGTGTTATAGACTATTCACATAAGTTTATTTCACCACATACTTTTGCTCACTTTTCTTCATACAAACATATGAAAATACACACATGTTTCCTCCATATGGTTTCTCCACACACCACTGAGAAAAATATTGAAGCTTGGTGGTCTTTTTGTGACTCAATAAGACAATGCAACTTTGCTTCTCAAACCACCAGTAATCTAATCTGTCATTTCCAAAAGGATGTGTCTAATTCTTATCTGGTTCAAGCATCAACCGTTTAAGGGACTGTATTAGTTTTTCCTTCTAGTTTCTTTTAAAGGGAAAAAAAACACACATGTCATTCCTCCACATTGTATTCTCTTCTGATCCATTTTGCAAAAACATTGTGAGGATAAGAAGATGATAGACAAACCTCATTTTCATCAGGAAAACCAATACTTCCCATGAATAGCATATGCTCTGTAAAAACATACAATTAAGACTGAGATCAAAATAAGGGGACTTCTTGTTAACAGTATTGAAACTAATAGGTAATGCAATCATCCAAACATTAAGGTCCAAACATTAGATTTAGAAATGATCAGGAGAGCAGGCCATGCCAATGTGTAAGTGAAAACACGGGGAATGACTCATAAAACCCCTTCTTCACCAAAACCGCTTCTCTTAATATGAATAATTCAAGTTTCATTTTCTAGAAATCCATGAAACCCATAAAGCAAGGAATCTTCTTCGCTTCTTCCACAGATGTCCTGCAATTCCGTGGTTCTTATTTTATCTGCTAGGAAGGCATCAAAACAATAATAACTTTTTGAACCCTAAGACACTAGTAATACGATGCTGACCATAGGTAGATGGCGGTTCTCATTCAATTTATTCAATTTGTTAGTAGCACTCTATAACTCGAAAATATTCCAAATACATAGCAGGGCATATGTTTATGTTTAGAGATTTTCAATAAGGGAATAGTTACATCTCTGAAGATAGAAAAAGTTATCCTAGAGTGTTACTCTTTGAATGGAGAGAGCAATTAACGACTAGGAAAAAGTAAATAGGGTGACAAAGAAATTACAAAACCATGGCTGCATATCCTCATGGAATCAACTTTCAAATATGAAATGGAGGAAAGATTTAACTTATAAGGTATGAACACCATATGCTTATGCTTATCCATCCTGGACCAGACAATGCATTAACATACAATCATAAGAATAGAGACAAACCTAGAAAATGAGCAAGTCCCTGAGCGTCAATAGGATCAGAGAAGCTACCCATAGCTACACACATCGCCGCTGCTGCCTGACCAGACAAACACACTTTAATTTCCCACGGCTTACCACATTTAACGATGAATGTTGTAGTTGCAAGTAGCAATTTAGAGTTCTATCGTATCGCTAGGAAGCCATCCGAATAAAGAGGAAAGAAATGGAGTAACAACCTTCTTAGCTTGAGATACATTTCCTTTTCCTTTTCCTTTTCCTTTCATGTCATCATCTTCTTCATCGCCGTCTTCATCTTCCTCTTCGTCTTCACCTAGGTCCTCTTCATCGTTGTCATCTTCATAATCATCCTCATCCATTTCTTCTTCTTCTTCGTCATCATTTACAGTTTTTGAATCAAGAGGAGGTCTGTTAGGGTAAATCTCGGGATCGTGACCGAGCAAAGCACATAGGCCATTCTCCAACTCAACCACTCTATAAAGTTGCCTATCGTTGGGCGATTTCACCACTATATTGTCAGAATTGAATGTGCAACGAGCCACCATTGGGAAGAGAAATCAAAAACCAAGTGAAGTGAGAGTTAGAGTATGTTGCCCCAAAATTTAGCAAACACCTTTCTCTATCTTCTTCTTCTTTGTCACCGAGCTATACAAACAACAAAATCCTTATGTTCAGCAATACCATCGTTTTGTTGCTGAAGATTCAACGACATTTTATTCAACAAAACGTCGCGGTTTTTATTTCATGATGTTTAATAAAAAAATGTCGCAACAAGTGTTACAAATTTGTGACATTTTCATGAAAACGTCATGAAAATTTTGAACTTTTTCGTAATGTTCAGCAACGGTTTATCAATAAAACATCACGGATTGTTTGTTTTCTTGTAGTATGGATTATTGCTTGACTTACTGTTCATCTTTAATTTTAATTAGATGCAGTTGAAGTGCCTTTTCAATTAGCTTAACAATTATGAACATTTTTATTAGCCTATCCTAATTCTGCCAGGTTTGTCGTTTATTCGAGTAAATTCTGAGAACTTTCTTGCCGAAATCGACCATTATTGCCCTCGGTGGTTCGCTATTGTTTTTCCGACAGTGGTTCAGCTTGCAGACAAATTGTCAATAGAATTTGATTTTCCAGACCAATTAATGGCATTGGTGACGAACATAATTCAAAAAGGGAAACAAATTCTCGATAAGTACATTGTTCAGTCACTTTCTCCCATTTGCTCAGGTATCTTATAATAGTTACAAATTAACTTCTATTAATTCTAATGAATTTAGGGAGGAGGCAAAGGGTCATTATCCTCCACTGCTATCGTACCACGAGGTGCTGCCACCGCATTATATTGATGGTGAGGAACATATATTTAAACACATGGATAGTGATGGGTCGTTGTTCAAATCTCCATCTGCTACTGCAAGTGTTTTCATGGCTACAGGCAACAAAGATTGCCTGCGTTACCTTCAATTGCTCACTAAAAAGTTCGCCACTGGAGGAGGTTAGAAAGTTCCCTTTAAATATTTCATTTGCAAGTCATCAATATAAATTATTATATTTTTTTTATAACTTACCTTAGTGAAGTTCGAGCTAACTTTATGTGGTTTGTGAGACAGTACCTCAAACATATCCCTTGGATGAAGAGCTGATAAACCTTTGTATGGTCA
>JANIPM010000232.1:10324768-10342211 GCA_027478405.1 Erythroxylum cassinoides
TAGTTTGGGATATGTTTGTAAATGGGCTTGAAATGCCTACTAAAGCATTGTAACACATTGGTTTTGATGTAAATGAAATGCATGTATGTTTATGTCAATTTGAGTTTTTACATTGTTAGTTTCATGTATCTTGAGGATTGACTAAGTTTAGGAAATTTTGGATAAGTTTGAGGAGATTAGAAGTGTTCAAGGTGTTTGTGATAGGTTAGGAGAGTGTAGAGACATTGAGACAAGTTAGATATAAGCATAAGTCGACTTTTGGCCCCCATAAGTCGACTTGTGAAGCATAACTCGAGTTGTGGTAGTTTTCGGAAACTCCTTCGCTCTTATTTAACTCGAGTTGTCAGCATATAAGTCGAGTTGTCAGCACATAAGTCGAGTTATTTTTCAGCATAAGTCGAGTTGTCTATCAGCATAAGTCGAGTTGTCTGTATAAGTTGTATAAGTCGAGTTGTATGTCTTCATAAGTCAAGTTGTCTGTATAAGTTGTATAAGTCGAGTTGCATTTTAGTGTAAGTCGACTTATGATTGGGAATGTTGTTTTCTTTCATTTTTGGGTTGTTTCATGAGGAAATTTGGGAGAAGGTTAGGCAGCAGGATTCATCTTCAGGGTGTCAACAAGGCTCAGGATCTCGGGAAGGGGTCTCAGTGGGGGCTCCTGTCTCGGGACCGTTGGGCTTCGAAAACGGGGTCCGACAACATTGAGCTGAGTACTAGAGGATGGAGCTGAAGCTGTTGCCTTTGCTATCCAATGGGGAAGGGGTCGTGGCAATTCAATGCAAGGGGAGACAAGGAGAAGGTTACATGCTCTTACTATAAAAAGGATAGATATGATGTAATAAATTGCTCCAAGCTAACTAATAAATACCCTAATTGGTGGTTCAATAATGGATGCAGTTGGGGCCGAGGTGGACGAGGTGGTGCTCGTGGTCAAGTATGTGGTAGGATAGGTTCACAGGCAGCCATGGAAAATGCTGTCTAGCTTACGAATTTTCTGCTACAACTATAAATAGTAACAGCAAGGCCGCAACAAAATAATCATCAGTGCCCATGCTTACCCAAGAATAAGCAAGCTTAAGGCCCTGAGAAATTAATAGGTATGTAATCCTCTGTTGATTGGCTTCTTCATATAGGGCCTCTTTTCATATGATTAGCACAAAATCGAGTATTATGGACTTGGCTAGATTGCCTCCTTAGCCAGTTATTTTACCTAAAGGTGAAACGATGAATGCTACTCATGTTGGACGTGTGATTTTGGGTGATAATGTTTGGATGGTCAATGTTCTTTATGCGCCATGCTTCACCTATCGTTTGATTTTGGTGGGTCAACTTATTGATGCATTGAATTGATAGTGAATTGATATGTCATATTTACTAAAAAGTTTTTTATGATATAGGACCACACTTCAAGGATGCTGATTGGAGTGGTTGAATGATACGGTGAGGTCTACTACTTAAGTGGTGCAAGGTAAGTGCAAACATATCGAGTGACTAAAGTAGATACCTCTGATTTATGGCACAAGCGTTTAGGACACCCTTCTACTATGATAGTTTGTCTTCTTCCCAAGTTAGTTAATTGTGGAGATGCCCATGATCATAATAAATTTTGTGATGCTTATATGCGAGCAAAACAAACAAGAGACGTGTTTCCTGTTAGTAGTAGTCAAGCTTTTACGTTTTTTGAAATGATACATTGTGATGTTTGGCGACCTTATAAAACTCCCTCTTCTTATGGGCACATTACTTTTTGAATATTAAAGATGACTATTCTCGTAGTATTTGGATTAACTTGACGGCTCAAAAAGTGAGGTTATACAAATTTTTATAAATTTTTTCTCAAAGGCTCAGACTTAATTTAATACACGAGTGAAAACTGTTTAGAGTGACCATGATGTTAAGAGAATTAGGGTGACCCATATCCATGGATGACCCATGACCTACTAAACTTATTAATCAAACTCACTCACACCATATATTTGGGACTGAACCACGTGATCTTTTCATTTTTATTTCTTTAATTTTGTATAGTGCACTAGAAGCTTCTACTTGTATTAGCTTTCAATTCCGTTACTGATTCCACAACATAATAGCCAATAGCATTCCTTCATTTCTAGTATAAAATTCCCATCTGTATATATTCAAACTATAATGAAATAAGAAAATTTTTTAATCAACGTAAACCTTCTTTTTAAATGACACTGAGTTTAAACCTCTTTGTCTTATTTTGCAGAACATGGAATTTTGCTTCAAACTTCTTATAACGATACACCACAGTAAAATGGGCGGGTTGAAAGAAAATATAGGCACATTCTAAATGTAGCTCGAACTTTGTGTTTTCAAGCTCATCTTTCGACTAAGTTTTAGGGTGAGTGTGTTCTTGTGGCTAGCTACTTGATTAATTGAACCCCTTCTATGTTAAATAAGGGAAAGAGTCCTTATGAAATGTTGTATAGGAAACCCCCTTTGTATAGCCATCTTTGTGTTTTTGGGTGCTTATATTATGTACATTTTTACTATCAACACCAAGACAAGTTTGGTTCATGAAGTCGAAAATGCTTATTTTTAGGATATACTCATTCACAAAAGGGTTTGAAGGTTTTTGATCTTGAGAGTGGGCGCCACTTTGTATCACATGATGTTCAATTTAATGAGAATTGTTTCCAATTTATGTTGTTTGGGTCCAATCCCTCACCCTTTTTGTCATCTTCTAAGCTTCCATTTAAGTTCATACGTCGCACTTTGGATGATGAATTGGATGAAGGTGCTATTGTAGGTGATACATCATTTACTAATCCCACTGCTTCTTCTCCTGATGTCACCTTATCAACTTCGGTTCCTTCTCTTGATGGTGACTCGCTCGTTATACAACTCCACCTGAGTTATATGGTAATAGAATTCGATAAAAGAAACCTGCAGTTCACTTGCGTGATTATGTTTGCAACAACGTAGCACGCATTGACCCACCCCCCCTCACCGTGTCTCCATCTCTCTATTAGTATCCTCAAATATCTTGTATCCTTTTTCTTGTTATGTAAATTATAATAATTTTCTACTCCACCTCGTGCCTTTCTTACAACTATTTAGCAAAGGTTGAACCCAAGTCATACCGTGAGACTATTTGTCAACCCCATTGGCATGAGGCTATGGGAAAGGAAATTGAGGCTCTTGAATAGAGTGGCACAAGGATTGTTGACCTCCTGGTAAGACTTCCATCGGTTGCAAATGGGTCTACAAAATTAAATATCGCTTTGATGGTACTATAGAATGACATAAAGCTAGCATAATTATTTATGGTAATAGCCAAATTGAGGGTATTAACTACACTGAGACCTTTGCCTTTGTAGCCAAAATGGTGACTGTTGCACTGTCTTAACTGTTGTTGCTTGAAATTGGGAATTACATCAAATGGATGTCAATAATGATTTTCTGTATGGTAACTTTTGACTGAAGACGTATGTATGTGCATGCCTAAGGTTTGTCATCTTCGTCGATCCTTATATGGTTTATTGCAAGCACCTCATTGTTGGTATGTTTAGTTGAAAGTAACTCTCAAGACATGTGGGTTCTACCAGTCCTAGGCCGATTACTGTCTTTTCACCTTGCATAAGGACTCTGAATCTTTCTATGTTCTTTTATATGTTGACAATGTTCTTATTGCAGGGAACAATCCTGATCCTATCATCGTCTCAAATCCTTTCCAAGTAGTTGTTTCCCATGAAAGATCTTGATCGACTCAAATATTTTCTTAGTCTTGAGGTAGCTGGCAATTCTGAAGGCATTTTCCTTTTTCAATGTAAACATATGTTGGACATTCTCTCTGAGGCCTATTTGATAGCTGCTAAATTGGTACAATTCTTAATGGAGCAAATTCACTGGCTTGCTTTAGCTTACAATCACTTTTTGTCTGATCTGGAGCCTTATCCTCGTCTCATTGCCCATTTGACTTACTAGACCATAGCGCACCCTAAGCTCAGCTATTGTGTTTATATATTGGTGTAATTTATATAACAGTCACAGTCCAAACACTAGGAAGACGCCCTTCATGTCTCGCTATTTAAAGGTAATCCTAGCTAAGGTATACTGTTGCATGCTAATTCAGACTTACAGTTATATGGTTATCGTGACTCTGACTAGGCTAGTTGGTCTTTGAGCTATTCTCTTACTGGTCATTTTGTCTAGCTTGGTTAGTCCCCTATCTCTTAGAAGACCAAGAAGTAACACACTGGGTCACACTCGTCTGCTGAAGTTAAGTATCATTCCATAGCCACTATTACTTATAAGTTGATTTTCCTTAACAATTTGCTACATTCTCTAGGTGTTACACACCTATAACCCATGTGTTTATTCCGTGACAACAAAACTGCTCTACACATTGCCTCTGATCCGGTCATCCATGATTGTACTAAACATATCGAGATTGATTCCTATTTTCTTTGCGAGAATATTCAAGTTGGGCTAATTTCCCCTTCACATATTCATTCAGCTTACCAATTTATTGATATTTTTACCCAGGCTCATGATTCCCATCATTTTACATTAGTTCACTCCAAGTTAGGCATTTGCAATCCGCATACTCCAACTTCAGGGGGAGTATTAGGCAATATATGTGTTTGTATCCTTAATGTATATCTATATAGTAGATAGTGATATTCTAGGAGATTTTGTAGGAGATTGTTTCCTTGCATAGCTAAAACACTTTGTATATATTGGCTGTACTACGTGAATGAAGGCAAGGGTTTTTGACTCTTAAAACTTTATAGGTTTTAAAGCAAACTTTATAGTCATGCACAAGTTACACGTGCATATATTTTTGTGTTTGCCTTTCCCACTAAGTGGTTGAATGCAAACAATACAAGTATAGCCATATTGGTGCCATGGATTTTTTGTGGAGGGGAGTTGATGTCTAACCCCCATCACTCGTACTGTCTCCCAAAATTGTAGCATTTGCTAGAGTGTCTAAGCCTGAGTGCTTATAATCTTAGATTGATTTTTGAAATTCTCTAGTCCTTATTTTCTTGAAATCTGGAGATAGATAAACAAGACAAGGTCAAGAGGACATTTAAGTAACAACTCATTAATGTCAAAATGGACATTTAATTCCCACATTCCTAATTGAACTTATGAAATCATATATCAGGATTATTAAGCAATCATGTCCCTAGTTTTATGCTTTCTTCTTCTTCTCCATTTTCGTTTCATGCTTTCTTCTTCTTCTCCATTTTCGTTTCATGCTTTCTTCTTCTTCTCCATTTTCATGCTTTCTTCTTCTTCTCCATTTTCGTTTCTTCACTCACTCTCACCTCACCTACTTTAAACCTTGCTTTCATCTATCAATTGCTACTTCCATTTTGTTGCTTCTTCATTTCCATAAGAAAACTTAAACCTTCCAACCTTTAAGAGGATGATCGTGGGTTGTGTGTGAAGCTAGATTTGAGTGAGATTTTGAAGATTTTGGAGCTAAATCAAGTAAGTAGCTTGTTAATCTTCATGGGTATTATTAAATGAAAATAGAATGATGAGAAATGAAAGATTGATGACTTGATTATGTGAGTTTTTATGTATGGGTCATGGATGATGAAAAGCCTATGTAAATGTCCTACTATTGTATATGTGTGATGGGTAATAATTCATATATTGTTATAGAGATGATGTTAAGGTTGAATGATCATCAAAGTGGTGTTAGATGAGTGTAAAAAATTGTTTATGAATGGGTAAATATATATGTTATGTTTTGGTTAATGATCAAATATAGATCATGAATTGGTTTGAGAATGATATTGAGTTGAAATGGAGTTGAGAATGAAGAGTATGAAGTAGAAAGTTGTATGCTTTGTTTTGGTGATATATGTATATGTGTTTTTATTGTTGATATACATGAGTTTCTTGGGTTTTTTAGATGAATTAAAATGAGTTTTAGGTTAAGGAAAACATAGAGTAATGTGATATTGTGATATAAGAAAGATTGGATGAGAAAAAGATGTGTTAGGTGTGAGATGTTAGATGTTAGATGCTTATGTGAAAGTTCATCGTGGCCAACTCCTTGGTTCACCACGACCAACTTGTAAAATTTCTAGAGAAATTTTCATCTTAGGAAAAGTTCGTTATAGCCAACTCTTTGGTTCTCCACGGCCAAATTGAAGGATTTCCTCTACCAATTTTTGGCTTTGCTGTGGCAAACTTTCCTGCACAGTTTAAACATGCTTTGTTATTTTGACAATATCTTGTTCTATAGTTATCCAAATGGAGTGATTTTTGATTTGGAGTAAACTAGAGACGTAGGGATACAAACTATTTGAAGAAAATAAGTTTTAATTTAGTCTCTAAGAATTTCAATTTTTGGATGAAATTTGAGCACATAATTCTATTCCAGTATCAGAATGGACTGAAAATGATTGGGCTATAACTTTCAGATTACTGAACCTAATTGAATGATCTTTATGTCATTAGAAACTTAAAAGATAGGAGAAATTTTTTTTGGCAAATTACTTCATTTTCATTGTCTAAATGATCAAGAACAGTAGACCTGAAAGTTAGTTTTTTGAAAAATCTAAAATGATTCATTAGGTTATGAAATTAGATTCAAAGTGTTTATTTCAGGTATAAACCATAAGTATAAATGATACTTATGAGAGTTTGGGAATATGAATGTTTACATGATGAGAATGATAGAGCAATACCCAAGATTGTCATAAACATGCATTGTGCATATTTCATATACATACATGTTCATTAAAAAACACTTATAATTATGCATAAGTGTGATATGTGTATATTGCTTGATATGGAGGAGCAATAGGAATGTCAACATCTAAACGTTGCCAAAACTTCTAAACATTAGCTTCGGGAGTAATCTGTGAGTAACCTAGATGGTCTCACTCAATTAATTGTTTGTTTTATATTATGTTGAATTACCGAATGAATGTGATCTGATTGTGTTGATTCCGGATGATGAAGGTCCGAGGATTATGTTGAATGAATATGATATTGAAGTACTACTTGTATGAGAATGAGAAGAAATAAATGTTTTCTCAACAATTTTTTTGCTGAATGCTAGACTAAGTCTGATGATAAATGTGCTCTGAGTGTGAATGTGAAATCAAGTGATTGACTGAGAATGTGTCAATGTGAAGTATTCCAATACATGAATGCATGAAAGATAAAGGTAGTTATGACCGGAGTTGCTAGCGTAAAGAGCTTAAAGCTTAGACTATGATAAGAGCCTCTAACTCATATATGAATGTACTCGGTATTCACTAAAGGATATAGGACATTTTTTTATACAACTTAATATCTACAAGGGATATGGACTAGTAAAAAGACAGTTAGTCACATTAATAATAATAAAGGAAAGTGAGTCTCACGAACATTGCATATATATTTTAATACGTATGTTTAACTAGTTAAATTATATTGTTACCTTATGCAAATGTAAAGATGTTAATTATATGTTACGTGTATTGATGTGATGTATGAATTGAGTGAACCATCAATGATGGTTATCTCATTGAATTTGCAAAACTTACCAAAATTACACGTTGATTTTTCAGGACTGAGAGAGGGCCTTACCTACTGAGAGATACTACAAGAAGTATATTCTTGTACTTTTGGGAGAAGATATGGCTCAAAGGTTGGTCAGTTGGGACTAAAGGATTAGTTAGACATTTTGTGTATTTCCTCTTACATGTTACATATTTTGTATTAGGATATGATGACGTACATGTATGGATATTCAAAAGATACAATGTATTTTATGTTCGTATTTATAGAATGAAATGAGAAATTTTGGTTTTAAATTATTGTGTTTTCTTGAGCATGTCTTATAGGAGAATAAAGAATGATGATGCCATATTTAAGTGAATGTTGTGACTGAACACACACCATTATCAGAGGTTGTATACTGGAATGTTTCATTGTGTTTCGGTGCATACCTACCGTAGTGGTGCGTTACATTTTGATATTAGAGCATGGTTTGGCATCCATAGGGATATATAGGAATTTTAAGTATGAAATATCTTGAGAAATGCAGATGATGATTGAAGTTGTTGTTTATTATAGGTCATCTGCTATTGGTGATCAAGTGGGACAATCAGCTAACCTAGGATCTATAGGGGTCAACAAAGAGTCCACGATACCTCGATTAGAGGTGATGCCTCCTAGAGCTCCTGAGAGAAGGGAGAGGAGGTATCATAGGCTACAGAAGCAGGGGGTTGTGGACTTCTATAGAAGTACAGACCCAACAGAGGTCAAGGGATAGCTAGAAAGGACAGAGAGAGTTTTCGATCAGATGGACTGTAAGCCGGACGAGAAGCTTAACTATACAATGTCCTTACTGCAAGGTCCAGCTTACCAGTGGTGGAAGACTATCCCAGGCAGCACCACCAAGCCTTGTAATCTAAAGTGGGAAGATTTCCTGAAGGTCTTCAAGGAGAACTACATGCCCAAGACCTACTTGGACAGGAAGATGAAAGAATTCTTGGATTTGAAACAGGGTAGGATGTTAGTGGCAGAGTATAAGATCTGGTTCAATGAGTTGATGAGATATGCTACTGTTTTGATTCCTACAGAAGAAGACAAGTGTATGAGATTTTAGGATGGGTTAAATATGGAAATTATAACAAGGTTAGTGATTTCAAACCTGAGTAGCTTCACTGAGTTGAGAGTTGCTTCAATCAGAATTAAGTAGGTACTGAGAGAGGGACAAGCAGAGTCTGGGCAAGGTCTAAATTGAAGAGGTCCAATAAGATTCAGGGTGGTTCTGGTAGAAGATTTAGTAAGTGCCAGAATCAAGCTTTCAGACCACCAGCTTGATCAAGATAGATGGGATTCAGACAGAGGGGTGACTCGATATAGTCTAGTACTGGAAGAGGTATAAAGAATGATGATGCCATGTTTAAGTGAATGTTGTGATTAAACGTAGCATGTCATTATCATAAGTTATGTACTAGAATGCCCTCAGGGTGTTCTGGTGCGTACCTGCAGTAGTGGTGCGTTACAGCTGACCGCATAATTGGTTGAAAGCTTAAGCAACTCTGAATTTAACAACTATTTTATAAAGTTGAATTATCTACGCAAATTCAAATTTAGCTCCCTATTTGAACATTGCATGTTCAAGTGTGCTTATGTTTGCAAATCAACTCATTGTAGTTGTTTAGTCAATAATGATATGGCAAACATAGCATAGGAAAAAAATAGAATCATATCGAAGAATGTGAACAAAAACATTGTGACAAAGTTGAAAAACATCTTCGTGCTTAAAATAATTAGGAAACATTATTGTCGTGACAAAGTTAAGAAATAATAAATTTTGATTAACTCGAGGAACATAAAGAATGTTAGGCAAGGTAAGTGAAGCATGAGAAGTGTAAAGTAATAGTGTCAGTATGAGAGATTTTACCATTGACAACATAAAGGTGATCTAAACCTAGATATTTAGTGGCAAGGAAGAGATTGGAAAAGTCATTAGTAATGTGATGGGAGGCACTAGAGTCCAAGAGCCAGTGATTCTGAAAAGGCTACATGTTAACATCATGAGCAGATGGCTTCATAGTGGAAGTAGCATTAGGATGAGTCACATTGGGATTGTTATCAATTTTAAAGCAGAACCTAGCAATGTGACTTGTTTTCCAAACCATTGACAAACATCTTGGCACTTGGGAGTGGATGGTTGTTGGGAAGTGTTGGACTTTGGTTGACTACTAGGAGTATAGAATTTCAACTTGCTAGTGCCATCTTTTTATGAGCAAAGTGGGCAGAGATGGGGTTGTCTGAAGGTTTTTCATCCCGTTGCAATTGAATCTCACAGTTAAGGAGTTATTCATAAATTTGATCATAGGAGAGAGAAGGATGTGCCCACAAAATAGTGATAATGTCCGTAAAATCTAGTCCTAGGCTAGAGAGGTAGTAGAGAAGAAGATCTACATCATCGAGAGGATAGCCAATCAGGGAGAGTTCATCAGCAAGAACTCTATTAGATTGAAGGTACTCCGAAATAAAGGCAGTGCCTTAGGACATGAAGGAGAGCTTCTCCTTCAGATAGAGTATACGAGAACAAGATTGATTGGCAAAAGCAGTGTTAAGCTGGGTCCAGGCTTCATGACAGGAGGTGGCTTGTGAGATGACATAACGAGCATCACTATCATAGAAGCCTAAAAGATCCAACAAAAGGAGTTGGTATTGTCAGAACCAATGAATATAAGTAGAGTTCTCCATTTTTTTACCATGAATGACAAAAGTGGGAGAAGGTGGTGGAAAGGAGCCATTAATGTCGCCTTGAAGACCGTAATTAATAAGTAGAGACTCCATCTGCTTAGCCTAAGCTATATAGTTGTTGGGGTTGAGTTTGAGGGGAACAAGAGAGACGATATTAATGGCAAGAAGTTCGCCAGATGGTGCACTAGAAGGGATGGTCCCAATGACAAAGCCAATTTCTAGAGATGTATACGTTATGCATGTAAAGTCACTAGGACTACGTAGATGAAATGTACTAAGAAACATTTCTCTCTGTATGTTCACTCATTATAATGTCATATTTTGGATATAATGCATGATGAAGATTAGAAATTATGTATCATTTGATTCATAAATATATGTGTTTTTGCATAAATATATTTAGGATAAATCACAACATTCATCATAAACAAATTCATGATTAATTTGATTGCTCCCACTTGGATCAGTCATTATAGAGAACCTTTCTATAGAATTGCTCGCACTTAGTTGAAGTTCCTTATCTTGATTCTTCATTATAGAATCATTCTGATGAAGTGACTCATATAACAATAGGTCTTTACCTATTTCTCCTTGCTTGGCAAAATCCTTCTCTAAGATGTTAGATCTCGTGATTCAAATTCAATTACACCTCCATTACCTTATTCACCAATGAACACTTATCCTTTTCAGTGTTTTGAGTATCTAATAAAAATTCTTTTTCTCCTACTTATGCCTAATTTCCTATGTTTGTGAGAGAGATTATGAACATAGGCTGCACACCCTAAGGTTTGAGACTTGACACATCAGGTCTCCTATTAGTCCGCAACTCATATGGTGTGCTAGTAACTGATTTCATGGGCACACGATTAAGTACATAGGTGGCTGCTAGCAATGTATCACCCCAAAAGGTGATTTGTAAATGTGTTTGGGCCATCATGGACCTAATCATTTCTAATAGTGTCCTATTTGGTCTTTCAGTCATGCCATTTTACTGTGGGGTTCTAGGAATTGTTAACTACCTTTCTATTCCTTTCTCATCACATAAAGCTTTAAATTTGTTTGAAAAGGATTCTTGTCCACAATCAGTTTGTAATACTTTTATTTTCTTATCTAATTGATTATCAATCAAGTTCATGTATTTTATGAAACAATCGAATGCTTCTGATTTATGAGAAATCAAATAAACATGACCATACCGAGTATAGTCATCTATGAAGGTGATGAAATAAACTGCCCTACATCTAGCCCTTACATTCATTGGACCACAGATGTCAGAATGAATTAATTGCAATGGATATAAAGCTTGTGTTTCTTTTCCAAATGGCTTTCTTTCCATTTCACTAGCTAAAAAATGCTCACATGTAGGTAGATCTACTTGACTTAGATTCCCTAAAAATCCTTCTTTAGCTAATCGACTGATTCGATTTTGAACAATATGATATAGTCTACCATGCCACAAAGTTGCAACATTATTGAAATTGCTATATGTAAATAATAAATAACTAATATTATTATTTGCCTTTAACAAATCTAGTACAACACAACCATCATATAAAAAAACCATGACCATATTTAATAGATCTAAGATACAAATCCATTCTACCGTTATAGAAATTTATATTGAAACCAAGTATAACCAACATCAACACAAGTAAAAGATTCCTATGAATCTGTGGAGCAAATAATACTTCATGTAGGATTAGGGTCTTCCTCCACACATGTCCAATTTACCTGTACCAATTCCTTGTACAACAACTGTAACACCCCACCCTTGCAAGACACATATCCAACATCTTGAGTGATGTCTGAGTACGTACCCCATAAGGATGACATGCTAGAATAGTCAATCGATCGAAATTCATTTCAAAATTTTCAAAATATCATATGCATATGAAAAAAATCAATAATGGAACTTTGGACCCATTTTATTCGTAAACATTTCCAAACACAATGTTACAACCATTACATAACTTATCAAAATTTCACTTGTCACTTGGGCCCATTTCAGATACAAAACATTTTAGTCATGAAGTTATTACATTACAAAATCATTTACATGCACATTGTAAAATACTTGTGAATATTGATACAAAAATAAAGAAATACGAATGCCGGCGTGAACTAATCCAGACCTCTATTTCTTACTCGAATGCAGTGGCCTGAATCTAATTTGTCTAATTGGAGATCTTCTCTAAGCTTGGAAAATATTGCAAATTTTGGGTTGAGTTTTGCTAACTCACTAAGTGGACCTTCCTCAATGGCTCACTATTGGAGTCCCTACCCTTGCAAGACACGTGCCTGACTTCCTAAGGGACATTTGAACATACATCCCACAAGGGTGGCGTGCTCACACTAATCAGTCACCAAAATCAAACTCATTCCTTCAACTTCAAAACAGATTTTAGAAATCTTCATATTAGAAATACAAAATGACTTCTTCAGAAACATTGTAACTTAATGTCTCTAGTTTATTGTAAATTAAGAATCACCTCTTTTGGAGCTCTATAAATCAAAATATCATCAAAAATACCAAAGTACGTTCAGTACAATATCCAATTCAT
Organism: Erythroxylum cassinoides; assembly: GCA_027478405.1. Lineage (NCBI taxonomy): Eukaryota > Viridiplantae > Streptophyta > Magnoliopsida > Malpighiales > Erythroxylaceae > Erythroxylum > Erythroxylum cassinoides. The sequence goes on from JANIPM010000232.1 coordinate 10,337,539, forward strand.
ACTCTTCAGATATGTTTTGGTATAAAAGGCATAACTTTCTCTAAAGATGTCAGATTAAGGTCATTCTAGGACAGATTTGAAGATAAACTTCTATATATACAACTTCCACGAAGACCCCAAACAGAGATTTTGCCTCTTAAAGGGGTCAAAATCATAAATTATGAGGAAAAAGTGTTCACCGCGGCCAACTTTTTGGGTTCGCTGTAGCGAATTTTGAAGGTGAAGAACAAAACCTCTCAAGAAAAGCTCGTCGTGGCCAACTTTTGGCGTCGCCATGGTGAAACTTGAAGGAAGACGATTCTGGAAAAGTTAACTCTGAAGATCAGATAAAAAACTTGTCAAGGATAGTTTTGCAGACTACCAACACCCGTTATCATGTAATGATCATAACTTTCTCATCCAAAGTTGAAAAATTATAAACTATATACCGTTGGAAAGGTAAGAGGATAAGCTACAACTTCTGTGAAGACAACTTTGTCTAATTCTGCCTAGATCAAGACTACTGCCCCCCTTAAACTTAGAACACTCTTTTTACCCTTATGAAAAACTTGAAATTTGTCCTAAATTCAGTTCCTCTAATGCAACATCATTTATAACAATTCCTATTTCATTAACACCAAGGATAAGAGTTTACAAAGCTTTAATGGCATTTCAAGCCACAATACATCAATTTCTTAAAATCTCAAAATACAAAAGTTACACGAACTAATAACCCTTAAAATGCGACTAAAGCCTTGTGTTTACAAAATCTAGCTTACAATACAAAACATGTAGAATTCGGAGCAATGCCTAACTCTCTCACTCACTCAGTCTCTTGCTCATCACCTAGAAATGGGAAGGAATGGAGGTGAGCTTAAAAGCTTGTGGGTAACAATTTTATAACTGGTAACAAGCAAAAACCATTTATAACTTAAGGGAGTTCGCGAAGGAGCTCCATGCCACTAGCAGACAAGTGGGACAAGCCTTTAGTTAAAATGCACTTGACATACATAATGGACCTAAACCAAACCCACATAATCATGCATTTCATTTGCCTAAAACAACGCTTTTTCGAAACTTGATTTCATCAACATAAAGTTTTTTAAAAAATCTTTTCCATATCAGTTCATAATTCATCTACAAAATTCATATACAAAACACATAGCACATTATCAAAGCATTTAAAGAACAATAAATGAACATTTATAAGGTAGTTGGAAGTCATTTAATTTCATTTATTTGAAAGAAACATTAATGGCTTGTTAACTCACCTTAAAAGTCCTTGCTTAAACCTTACTCAAAGATGCCTCTCCTCTTAATCCTCTTGCCTTCCTTAATTCTCTTTATCAATGAAAAAAATTCCCATTCAATAGGAATATAATTTGAGGACCCATATATAGCATATTCATTAAGATAAATTTTAAATACTCAAACTCTTCCAAAAGTCCAAACCTTCGGGTTAATTTTCCATAATCATTTTGATAAGGTAAATGAAGAAAGTTGATAACACTTCCTCCTAGAAACATTTTCCTCATTATCTTAAATTTCTAATGACATCAAAATCATTCAATTTGGTTTAGAAATCTGAAAGTTATACCCTAAACATTTTTGGATAGTTCTTATGCTGAAATAGTATTATGTGCTCAACTTCCATCCAAAAATATAAATTCTTAGAGACTGAATTAAAACTCAATTTCATTAGACATTTTGTATTCCTAAGCCTCTAGTTTACTCCAAATCAAAAATCACTCCATTCAGATAACTACAAAATAAGATATCGTAAAAATACTAAAGCATGTTTGTGTAGGAAAGTTGGCTTTGTCGTGGCGAAGCCAAGAGTTCGCCGCAACAAACTTTCATAGAAGCATACGCAATTTCTAGCCCTCTCATCCCATTTTCTAGATTTTTCACATCCAACATCTTACACCTAACACACTTATACAAAATCATCCTCTCCACTCCCTCTCCTCTTCATTCTCAACTTCATTTCAACTTAATATCATTCACAAATACAAAAATAAGACATTTATATCATCTATTCATCATTCACATTCATCAACACAAGACACCATTTTATGTCATTTAACCTCTAACAATCATCATAAATGTTTCATTTAACCATTCCCAAAATTTACCTAGATTAGAAAACTCAACTTAGTTTAGAAATCCATAAACATCCAAATAGGGTTTCTCTTCTTTCTTCCAACATCAACCCATTTCCCTCTCTAATCCCTTTGTTTTTTCTATCCAAACAAGAAGAATAAATGATAGAACTTACCTAGAATAAGTTGATTTCTCTTCTTCTTCTTCTTCCTCTTTTCTCCCACGATCTTCTCTTCTTCTTTCTTCTCTACGTTTTCTTCCACGACATTTCTCTCCTCTATTTTTAATTCAAGACCATTTTTATCCTTGATCTTCCAATTATACCCCTATTTAGTCTTGTTCACGCAATTTTGCCCTTCATTTTATGTAATGCCAATTTTACCCATTCTTTTAATGCTTATGATCTTTATCCTTAAGTGATCTTTCAAAAATGCCCTTGAACATTCTTACTACTTTAATTCAACAATTCAATGAAATAAATCCAACTAACATAGATATAATAATTAAACTCCCAAAAATAAAACTATCAAAACCCCATAATTCATTTAAATCATGCTTAATTAGAGAAAAAAATATGGGGGCTAGCACTCACTCAAACACATAACACATCAATTCATATAATTGCATAATGCACATCACTTCATCAATTCAACATATGGTGTCACATACACTACATATTCACTTAAATCATATATTACATTCAAAAATTACTCAACTATTTAAATCATACATATCAAATGCATATGTAGTGCTCATGAGACTCACTTTCAATTTGTTATTGTTGTGACCGAGTCCCTATAACAATGCCATATCCATTGTAGATACTGGGCTCATTGATAACTTTCTCGTATCTGTCGGGGATACCTGGCTAATTATACATAGTGAGTCTTTGGCTCTTAATCACATTCTAAGCTTTATGCTCTCTTTCACTTTTTGAGCTTTAAGCTCTTTTTCAGTGGCAACTTCAGTCACAACAGCCTTTATGTTTTCATGTATTCATGTAATGAAATGCACTAATCATATAAGATTAATAAGTTATTTCACTTTACATAAGTCATCAGACCTTAGTCCAGCATTCAACATTTAAGTTGAGAATCACTTATTTCATTCATATGAACATTCACATTTTTCTTCGAAACTTAGTATGGCATTCAACAATCAAGTTAAGTATCACTTCTTTCGTCAAATTCACAAACAATGAGCACTTCCAATATGATATTCATGCATCAAACACCTCAAACTTTTAAAGTCCGGAGTCAACACATTCACATTGCATATCAATCATATAAGTAGTAATTAAATGTAGAAATTTAAAATAGAACAAACAATGAAATGGGACCATCTAGGTCGACCCACATTATGCTCCAAATTTGCATTATCTTCCATGATCTAGATGTTAAGTCAAAAAGACTTCACTTTTATTAATTTTGGTGACAGTCAAATAATAATAATCTTAGAAATATATGAAATGTTTTGATAAGTTTGTTAAGTGTGTAGAAAAATGAAGCAAAACATAGACGAAGTGAAAATATAGAAGAAGCAAAACACAGACGAAGCAAAACACAGATGAAGCAAAACACAGATGAAGCAAAACACAGACGAAGCAAAACACAGACGAAGCAAAACACAACGAAGCGACAAAATTAGACGATACAAAGAAGAAGACACTCTAGAACGTTAGATAGTTAGTTAGTTGGAGTTAATTACAAAACTCAACTAAATAACGGTTACCAGAAGAAACAAGAAGCAGTTTCTTAAGAAGACAGTTGGAGATTTAGCCTATAAATACTAGTCCTAGTCAAAGACTAAAACAACTTGAACTTTTTACTTACTTAGAAAAAATTCTGTATTCAAAGTGCGAAACAAAAGAGCTAATACTACTATAACGAAAAGCTCACAATATCTTTCTTAGAGAGAGAAAGAAAAGTTTAGAGCCTGGAGAGGCTAAGATAGCATAAAAAATACTTTGTGCAAGAGACCTGAAGAGGCTCTGGAAGGGAAGAAAGAATACTTTTAAAGTTGAAAAGTATAGTGAAATCTCAGACAAACTATGAGGACTGGACGTAGCCCAAGGTTTGAAACCAGTATAAAATCGCGGAGTTTATACTTTATGCAACACCCCACTCCCACATGACCCAAACCCGACATCGACGGTGATATCTGAGTCCGTTCCCTGCGAGGGTGGCGTGCTACATCACTCAGTCCAAACTCAGTATTTTTTTTTGAAAACACAAACATACACTATGCGGAAATCAATTAACATACACAATCACTAGTAAGTACAATGACCACGGGGGCCCTTTTCATAAATACAAATTAATTTAGCCCGTTGACTTTACAAATTGACCTAATCATTTGTACAAAAAATTCAGAAAATACAATTTTGTACAGAATTTATTAGAAACTAATGCAGACGCGAACTGATCCCGACCTCTTCTCTCACTCACAGGCGGTTGTTATACACCCGTTGCCTAACGGGGTATTCTTCTGGGTCCTGAAAAATAATTGCAAATGTTGGGTGAGTTTTGCGAACTCAGTGAGTGACCATCATAGATGGTTCACCCAGTCACATAACACACTATTCATACATC
>JANIPM010000232.1:10765884-10782197 GCA_027478405.1 Erythroxylum cassinoides
TAGGATGTTGAAGAAGAATGAAAGCTGGAGTCGGGCCAGGCCTGCAGAAATGCATCTTGGGCTTTTATGAGTTGAAGAGGATCTAGCCCACTTAGAGATTAAGTTGGCCTAACCTTTGGTGGCCTATCTTCAACATCGAAGTTGTCTTCTGCAACAAATCCAACCCCATATGTTACACACCCCTTCTCCTCAAGCATCCCATTAATTAATACTCAAAATCTGACATTTGTATCACTTTCTTATTATAAAAACAGAGTTTTGTAAATCATTTTGCAATTTACTTCCTATAGTGTGACATGATTTTGATCATAAATAATTTTCTTGATTTATTCTTTACATATTATCTAAGTTTTTAGAGAAAAGTTATTTGAAACCCTACATATTAACTTTAATTTGGTTAATTCAAATATATCCTTTTCTTATTTCTTTGAATCGGAACTTTTTTCATGTGTGCACGTTGCTTCCTCTAGTGTGTATTAATGAATCAATGAGATCAAAAAAGTAAAAAAAGGTTAAAAGAAGAGATCTGATCTTCTGTGCCAGCAACGCTGGCCCTATCCTGTGTCACTCCATCCCAACCACATATTTATGTGAGACCCACGTAAATAGGTGGTTAGAATGGAGTGACACAGGATAGGGTTGCTAGCACAGAAGATAAGAAGACTTAAAAGAAGGGGTAGACAAGGGCATGTGTGATTGAGACATGCAAAGGAGTTATTGGCAGGTGGGGGACAAAGTACAGTGTGGGGACTTGCAAGTTGCACGGTGGTGACGGTGACGAAAAATGTCCCTTCTCACAAACAGGCCGAGTAAAGAAGAAGTGGTACGAAATTCGGACCAGACGCAACCTAAACGAAGTTGAGCAAATGCCTTATTCATTAATATCTTACCCCCACGAAAATAGAGGGAGGGTTGGAGCAATGCACATTTATGAGTTTTGAAGCCCAGAAGAAAACAATGGCTATCTAACATCAGACGTTTTCTCAACAAAACATGATAGACACATGTCCAACCTACCTATCTCGTACTAATGGTTGGACACATGCTTAGTTCTATTGTAATTTTTTATTTATGTTAAATTTTTTATTTTAATTTTTGTTTCTTTTTTAATATTATTTTCTTCCAATCTTTATAATTTATAAAATTATAAAAATGGAGTTTTTTTATATGTACGTAATTTAATTGATGACTGAAGTTGCTTCGGGGATTAATGAATCATTAGTCAAAGGTTGGGGTGATATTAATGAATCATTAGTCAATGGTTCAGGTGAGGATATCGTGACTTTGTTTTTTCTGCAAAATTGAACCATTCAAAGCCCCGCAAAGGACCTTAACCTATCTGTTCCCGACTTGGAACAAGTAGTCTCGGGAGTGGATTGTCTTGGATATTAACAAGTTGAATTGAATGGACTTAACTGCCACGCAAAAAACGGGAAGGAAGCATACATTACACACACTAAGGTAAGGTTGTTGGCTGTTGCGGCCAGGACAAGGACTTGGTATTTTTTTTTGGTACATTAGAAGTGAAAATCAACAGCTACGTGCGAAGAAAGTCAATAGCCTGAACTTCGGCGCGCAACAAATAGAGCAAGCCAGGTGAAAGAGTGGGCCACACGCACTCACCAGGTACCATATCCGAGCCAAAACGACAAGGACTTGATATGCTTCTTGTGTTAAAGTCCACCCCTCGACATATCATCGCATAATAAATTGCTTGCTACTCAAGTCGTAACTGAGTTCCTAGTTTAACGGCGATAGCTTAACCTTCTTAAGCGGTGCATTTATTACAGCATGACTTTTGATCAAAATAATTAGTTAATTTTGCACCTTCTAATTAATATTCGATAGTAAATTAAAAAACTTATGGTTTCAACATAAATTTTGAGAAATTTAAGAATTTCGTTTAGTTCGTGAAAATCTTAATGATTTTTGGACCTTTGTTTTAAAAGTCTATTTCGAATTTGCATGTATGAAAAGAATCTTTGTTGAAAAGAGGAGTTTAATTAATTGTAAATCATGAAAACGGTGCAATTGGGTTGGTGACTTTGAATGGTTCAAAACACGATGAAAGAAGGTCATTATTGCTTACCTTAAACATGTTGTGCTATTACATGAAAGGGAATGAAAGGGACAGAGTATCTGCCTCCAACGTTACTAGTACTTTACTATTATCGTCTTTGATCAAGTCTGGTTATGAATAAAATATGTTTAAAGTTTCCGTGAATCAGTTGGTAATTGCTTACTTATCCTATAATAGTTCAATGATCCTGAAAAGTCAACCGCTCTGGTTTTCCTGTCAAAGTTACAAAATAAAATATCTGACAACAAGCAAGAGCCAATTCCCATCACTTTGGTTATCAAGTAACTATCACTTATCTGTTCAGCTAACTGCAGCAGGAAGACTTTTGGAGCGGTGGCGAATGATGCGAAACGATCCTGCTAAATCAGAAGTCATACCCCAGTTTTTGATAGTTTGAACTAAGAGAGACTGTGTGTAAAATATCATCCTGAAACAAATTAATTGCTTAATGTGGATTAATTTTCGTATCCATTACCATGAATAAACATCACTTGATTAAGGATACGTTGAATCACATTAGCAGGGCCATTCTAAATGCCAACCTACGGTTACAGGTGAAAAGAAAAAAGCGTGTCCCAAAGCTTTAATCTTTAATACTCCCTTTTGTTTGTTTTTAGTGTCTAAAATATGTCTTAATACCAGGTCAGGCATTTCAGGGTAGTTGGCCATTTTCTCAAACCCATCACCTTCCTGTTTTGTCACTTATGACAAAACCGCCAGTACTATTCAAATCTCCCCCTCGGTACGCATCCTCCCAACAACAAAGTCAAAATGGCCAAACCCATTTGGTGAAGTTCTGATTTTTATATTATTACATTGTATTGCTTTCCTATATCTTTTTACGTTTAATTAATTAATTTATATTTTTACAGCGTAGAAAATGAAAGTGGGATGGTGATGGATATTATCATCGTAATCCATTGTAGTCTTTGCCACTTTCGTAATGGTGACCTGGTCAGAAAGATATCAAACGAAGCCGTAGTCCCAAAATTTCAATGTTTTCTTGTTGAAGCTTCAACAACCCTGTTGTTGTTCTACTCTACCATCAACGCAGGTTCTCCCTTCTCCTCTTCTCCTTCACTTCTCTTTTTTGTATGCAATAGTTCAGCCAGGACTTCATTTTCTTATTCCTTATATATTGTGGTTTCATTACACAGTCATCCTTCAAGGTGATTTATTGGTTTTGTTGAGGTACTTGGTCTGTTTTACAATTACAGCTCAGGCTTTCAATTATGTGTTGCTTGTGTTTTGTTTTCAGGGCGAATATTTGATTGCTTAAAGAAATGTTCAGTTTTGTGCTGCAGGAAATGTGTCACAATTATGGTTGTTTTTCCATTTTTGGGATGCCCATATCAAGAACTTGCGCGTTTGGAGTCCTTCTACTTGTGTGGCTGTGTTGGCCTCCATTACTTATTGAAGCAGACATTACCAATCCTGTAGAAGGTGATCCTGCTGTTTCTGTTTTTCTCTCTTTAGTTTTATTTTTGGCAGGCTGACTTCTTCCTTTGGATATTTGCTACAATTCCACAACTTTTTCCTATAAATCACCAATCAAGAAGTGATTAAGCGTGATACTTAGGTAGCTTCCAAATTCGCTGCTTCTTATGACTAAACGTCTTTGTCCTCAACTAACATCATTTACAAATATCAAATCAATTGCGTTCGAAATTCCAGTGACTCCATGTGGCGATAGAATATTTGGATAAAAGAGTGATCTTTGTCCTCTTTTTCACCTTCAATTCGTTCCAAGTGATTAAAATGATGATCTCCTTCTGCTTAAAATTGTAGTGCAAGCATTGCGGGATATAAAGAACAGCCTGATTGATGTCAATGGGAACTTGAGCAACTGGAATCGAGGGGATCCTTGCAATGCAAATTGGACAGGGGTTTTATGTTTCAACACAACTAAGGACGATGGTTATCTTCACGTTAGAGAATTGTAATTTTCAGATTTTCTTCTGTCTTTTTTTTAATCAATGTGGAAATTTAAATCATGTTATAAAGCTTTTCAGCATCATTTTTTTCTTTTTATATTCAGATAATCCTGTTTTTCTTGGAGTTAAAACTGTTTATGGCTGAGTTCAGGAACTATATGCTGCAAATTGCTCCATTTTATAGCTGATTGGAAAAATCTTTGTTGAATTTATGAAATATGCCTTATGCTGTACTTTTGTGCAAATTGGTGTAGGATTTTGTCATTGCTTTCCTCAAAGCTTAGTTACCAAATATTTCAGGTGTTTGTTACTGTTGTTTAGAAAATCAGTTAAATTGATCTCATGCAGGCAACTATTGAGCATGAATTTGTCAGGAACTTTGTCACCTTCACTTGGACGTTTTTCTCATCTGGAAATACTGTAAGTGTAGATTAGCTGAAGAGCTTTCTGCACTCGAATCAAAATCTTATTCAGATAGCATCTTCCACAGTTTATTTCCTTAATATTCTATCATCCATCTTTTTTACAGGGACTTTATGTGGAACACGATCAGTGGCAGTATTCCAAAGGAAATAGGTGATATCAAATCTTTGATACTCCTGTAAGTCCAGCTACTTCCTCACTTCATACCTTCACATAAATAGTACCCGTGATGGCAACTGTCCATGATATTGAAAATGACATGATTCCTACAGATGATGCTTTTCCTGTTGTATTTGTGCACCTATCGTATTTCATTTTGGTTGCTTTCTTACTATATGTCTGGAACTTCTATTTTCAGGCTTCTAAATGGAAATCACTTGACAGGTCCCCTGCCTGAAGAGCTTGGTAATCTGCCAGTCCTGGACAGAATACAGATTGACCAGAACTATATATCTGGACCACTACCTAAATCATTCGCTTACTTGAACAAAACAAAGCACTTGTGAGGGTCTATGATGCTATTTAGCCTTACTTCGCTGCTGAAATATTTCAATTGAGTCATGTAATCTACCTAATGTTGCAACTCTTCTGCTTCTGGACAGTCACATGAACAACAATTCAATTAGTGGTCAAATCCCACCTGAGCTGTCCAGATTACCAAATCTTGTCCACTTGTAAGTTGTCTTTTTGTTAATTTTCTGTGTTAGAAGTGTGTCATTCCTTAGCTGTTTACATAAAATATGACCAAACGACTCTCAACATCCTTGGTTTTTTTTTTTTAATACCATAATATGTGATGAATCTTGCAGTCTTTTGGACAACAACAACTTATCAGGATATCTTCCACGAGAGTTCTCTGAATTACCAAACTTGCTCATACTGTACGGTTTTTCTTACTAGCTGGACACCGTGAAGCACGATTAATGGTTTTTGTTCGTTTTACTTCAGCAGATACATTTTCTATTTCATTGTCTGACAATCCCTGCCTTTTCTTTTTTCTGTCTTTGCAGCCAACTTGATAACAACAACTTTGATGGTGGCACAATTCCTGATTCTTATGGCAACATGACGAAGTTGTTGAAGTTGTAAGTACGAAATGCAATTTGGAGCTGCTAAATAGTTATTGGAAGTGTTCAATATGGTGCAGACAGCTATCAAAATTGTTGAATTATGCACTTGTAGGAATTGATGATTTTGGAAGAAAGCCGTCAATCTCTCTTTACTCTTTTTCAATATTAAAGGTTGAGACAAACACATTTTCAGTGCATTGAGGACTGAAATAGGAAAAAAAATTGTTGTGCATGTTCATGTGTCAGAAGTTATGACTGCATCATACAGCATAAAGATCATATGGTTTGATAGTCATGTTACTTTCCCTTTTGGCGCACAAAACCTATTTCTGTTTTAAACAGATGTGATATCTTCCATTATTCCTTGTTTCTTTGTTCCTTACTTTCTTCGCATAGATCTTTAAGTTATCTCTGCGCTTTTGTTGGGATTTTTAGGAGCTTGCGGAACTGTAACTTGCAAGGTCCAATGCCTGACCTTAGTAGGATTCCCAACCTTGGCTATCTGTAAGTTCATCTATTTGACTAACTTTTCTGTCTCATTAATGTGAAATAAGGGAATGGCTTTATTCAGCTTCTTTATTTCTATCATTAGATATTGTTAGTGGCCTTTTCATTTAAAGGGAAATTTCCGATTACTTTCAGAGACCTGGCTTCAAATCACTTAAATGGGTCAATACCTTCGGGTAAGCTTTCTGAGAACATGACAACAATGTAAGTTTTCTTTCTTGTTAATGTTCTAGTGTCTGCAAGTATATTGATGTTAAATTTTGTTAGAGAAAAAATCAACTATTTTTTTGAATATAATCACTCAAATATCTTAATTACTGGAATCTCTTACTTGTGATTCACTCACATGTTGACACTTTGTATTTATGATTTTTGTAGAGATTTATCCAACAACAGTCTTACAGGGACAATACCTAACTATTTTTCCAGTCTTCCCCGCCTTCAGAAGTTGTAAGAGTTGTCCCACTAGCTCTTTTGTTCTGTTTTGTTTAGTTTCAAGATTCCTTCAACATTGGCCATTCAACAAACTTATGCTGCAATGATCGTTTTGGCACCATGTTTACTTGTTGAAGATGATGGTGATGCAACATAAGCACATAACTGAACTTTGCAGTATGATATCATAACTTGGCCATGTTTTGATGGCAGGTCACTTGCAAACAATTCCCTGAATGGGTCTGTTCCATCAACTATTTGGCAAAATAGGACTGTTAATGGATCAGAAAGTCTTATCTTGTAAGACCTCAATGATGCTTTTGCCTTTCTACTTTATCGAAGTCTTATACTGGCTCAAATACAAATGCAAAAATGTATTCTTGTTGCATTCTTCTTTGAAGAATCTGTTGCTCTATATAAAAAGTCACACATGTTTTGTGTATTTCTTGGTGTGTTTTTTAGATCAGATGTCTTCTTGTAAGGCCAGGCTTTAGTTTCCAGCATTTGATGGTTTCTTGTATATATTAATAGTTTGTCTTTCTTGGATCTTGCAGGGATTTTGAGAACAACAAATTTTCAAATATTTCTGGCAATATAAATCTCCCTCAAAATGTCACACTCCGGTTTGTTTCTGGACCTGTTTACTATGAATGATCTAGATAATTATGACGAGTTTCTTCTGATATTAGGCAAATTTTATCCGAAATGAATTACATGCCCTTGCCATATTATCTCTTTTCCACAGGAAAAAGATGGAAAATTTTTAAAAATAACTGAATGTTATTTCAAGTGGTTAGATTTATAATCTTTTGGAAATGATATATTGTATCAAGATTTTTTTATGCTTGTCCCAAATAATTTCAGGCTTCAAGGGAATCCTGCATGTACAAATTCTACTCTAGAGCAGTTTTGTGGGAAGTCGAATGATGGTCCAGAGATCCAGAATCCAACAAACTCTAGCACTAGCTGTGGAATTCAATCATGCCCACCTCCTTATGAATATTCACCAACATCTCCTCTACCTTGTTTCTGTGCTCTTCCTCTGATTATTGTCTACAGATTGAAAAGTCCTGGATTTTGGGATTTTGGGCCCTACAGAAATACGTTTGACATGTATTTGTCTTCTGGTTTAAAATTAAATCTTTCTCAACTGTACCTTGAATATTTCGCATGGGAGGAAGGGCCTCGATTGAAAATGCGGTTGAAGTTTTATCCTGTCTTTGATGTCAACAACAGTAGTTCTCATGCCTTCAACACGACTGAGGTTCAGCGCATCCTTAATATGTTCACTGGGTGGAATATTCCTGATAGTGATATATTTGGACCTTATGAGCTTCTCGGCATCAATTTATTGGGTCAATACAGAGAAGGTTTGTCCTGGAATCTAGTTATTGTTGGATGGAAATATACTTGAGGACTCTTTAATGAGAACATTACCTGTTTCTTCATTTGGTAGATAATTGTGGGAATAGGAAAAAAAGAGGCTCGCTTAGATTTTGGGCAATACCTTTTCAAATAATAGCTGCTAGATCAATCAGAAACAGACTGAATTGATATTTTACCTAATTATCGTAATAAAATTGTAGGCTTATCAGAATTACTTGGGAGTAAATCCACTTTCAGATTTGTATCTTTTACAGCTTCTAATTTGAATTTTCAGCAATGTTCTGTTGTTCACAAATGCATCTGAAAAATTAATTCAGTCCTTTTGGCTAAATTCAAGTGTAGAACAGTGAACAATGTCATTCTATTCATGCTTTAAGATGTTACTCCCGTCTTGTAGCCTGTATGTAAAGCTTGCAAGTCAACTTTAAAATTCATGGCATTTGTGTCAGGGATTCATGCCTTTAGTTCAGAAATGCGCAATATATTTTATATAATTATCCTAGTGCCACATTAACTCTTAATGGGGCTGGAAGCATGGAATACTTCAGTTCTTGGTTATATGCTACAATTTAGCAATCCAGTTTTTAAGCTACTCGGATGAAAAGTGCTGCTTTTAATCAGGATTAGTTTCATTTTGTTAGCATACATGAAATATTGTCTGTTTACTTTCTCCAACAAAAATACGTGATGAAAATCTCAAATTAATTTGGATATTGCAGCGGTTACTACCTCAAAATCGTCTGGTATAAGCAAAGGTGCTCTTGCTGGCGTAGTACTAGCAACCATTGCTGGTGCAGTTACATTATCCGCAATTGTAACAGTTCTTATTTTGAGGGCACGCTTGAAGGATTACCATGCAGTTTCAAGAAAACGCCGTGGTGAGTATACTTTTTATTATGATTAAATTATACATGTAATAACTTTTCTTACTGTGGACTGGCTGAAGTTTCAGTCTAATGTTGCAATTTTGATGCATTTGATTTTATTGTTTTTCTGAATATTAATTCAGTTTACATGTGCAATTTGTTGCCAGAATATTCTGACTTAAAAAATATGCTTGATTAAATTCAAATCTGATGAAATTCACTTGTCTAAATCCCATTGTTTCTATTTTGTACCTTTGCTCGCCATCAGCTTCCAGAGCTTTCCTCAAAATTGATGGTGTAAAGGATTTCACTTTTTCTGAAATGGCAACGGCTACAAACAATTTTGATAGCTCCACCCAGGTTGGTCAAGGAGGGTACGGGAAAGTTCATAGAGGAGTTCTAGCCGATGGCACAATTGTAGCAATAAAACGTGCTCAAGAGGGATCCTTACAGGGTGAGAAGGAATTTTTGACTGAAATAGAGTTGTTGTCAAGGTTGCATCATCGAAATCTTGTGTCTTTGATTGGATACTGTGAGGAAGAAGGTGAACAGGTACTCTTCCACCTTTTTCCCGTATTTTTTAAACGATCTTTACATATTGTAGTTATGTCCATTAGTTCTACCGGTATCTTAGCTGATAATATTCCTGACCAGCACCAAGAATTAACTGTTTGGAAGAAAATTTCTTTGCTCATGATTCTTTTCCTTAAATCATATGATTTGGTATATATTCTTGATTAGGAGTGTTATTAAATGGTGATTTTAATCAGTAGGACCTATCCTAGCTAAATAATGGAGTAGAAGATTGAAATAGAGAACGGGAAAAAAAATCAGAAATTAACGTACCTAATAACTTTCTAAAGTGTACTATTCTGTCTGCATCTCAAATTCATGCAAGATTGAAGGCTGACATGCTTAATTAGAACTCTTTTTTCTGTTTACTATCTGCACATAAACGGAAAAATGTGTTATGAGCAAAATTACAGTTCCTTGGTTTGCTCTCTTTGACTATAATGATAGTGTTAAAACATATCATTATCTTATGGCAATAGTTTGATGTATGCTGCCATTTGTTATGCAGATGCTGGTTTATGAGTTTATGTCAAATGGCACTCTCAGAGATCATCTCTCCGGTAAATTTCACGTTTTCCCTTTACCCTTTGTTCAGTGTTCCACAATCTAGATTGTGTTGAGATTTTGTTGAGAATATTCATAAAGCAATCCTATATTGTTCTCAATCTATAGATAAGGCATGTACAATCTCTTTGTAATTTTACTTGTCCAATGAAATGTAAATTGATGGACTTTGTATGTGGTACACAGCAACCGCTAAAGAACCCCTGAGTTTTGCTTCAAGATTGAGAATTGCCTTGGCTTCATCTAAGGGCATCCTCTACCTACATACAGAAGCTAACCCTCCTATTTTCCACCGAGATATTAAAGCAAGCAACATATTATTGGATGTCTATTTTACTGCAAAGGTTGCTGATTTTGGACTTTCAAGACTAGCCCCAGTTCCTGATATTGAAGGAATTGCACCAGCTCATGTATCCACAGTTGTAAAAGGCACTCCTGTAAGTCTAGTTTGATGTTCTGAAGTGGATTTCAAAGTTTTTTCTCTCAGGGAAGTTGGTTTTGATCTTCTATGTTCTTCATAACATTATCCGGTCCGAGTACATAGCCAAATTCGCTACACTTCTAATAAAGTGAATAAGCTGTATTAGTTGTCACTGTTATAAAATGAGCCATTACTTTTGATGGATAGAACATGATCTAGTCTACATCTTCAGTCATAAAAATGATTGTGTTTCATTATTGATTTGTTAACTCGAGGCCTGAGAAGAATAACACTGGTTGCAGTTTCATATTTTGATTCCTTGGGGAGAACTTACCTGAATTGTGGATTTTAATTTAGAAACTTGTATCCACATGAACTATAAATGTAGGATTGAAAAAAATCAATGCTAGCTGGTAACTAATGTAAAGTATAAACATCAATATGATTAAGAATGGCTTAGATGAAACAGAAATCATTATCATGTTGTGGATGATGTCTTTGTATCGCCTTTGCAGGGTTACCTTGATCCAGAATATTTCTTAACACATAAATTGACCGACAAGAGTGACGTATACAGTCTTGGTGTTGTATTTCTGGAGCTGTTGACTGGGATGCAGCCAATCTCACATGGAAAAAACATTGTTAGAGAGGTAATGCTATGGCCCAAAACCTCCTCTTGACTTGAAGCAGAGGTTTCCCTACATCCTTTTAATTTCTACATACAATAGAAACATGTCATGACATCTCATAGTTGCAATACATGCTTCAGGATTAGGATCTCCGCAAAATACGAGCCTTTTTCATGCTTTCCAATCTCGATTTGATGCCTAGAGATAGTAGTTATCTGTTGTTTTCCTTTTGCGCTCATCATGCCAAGAGGCTAAAACAAGACATCATTCAAGATTGAATAGGTTCATGGTAGGGGATTCTTGTAACTGAACTGACTAAACAGCTGAATTATAAGAGAATTCATCGGATGGTGGCTGAAATGAACGGTTTTCAATGAGGCAATGTCTATCTCTTAGAATGAGATTGTTAATGTGGGGTTCTGAGAATCATTCTTTATGAAATCAGAGTGATATCTTCAGGTTGGCTAGCCCAAGCCACTGGACCAAACAAGGTTAGACCTGGAGTAAACCCAAAAAAAAAAAAAAAAGGACGAAAATCAAACCATCAGATATGAGAGAGTTGAATTCTCTTGATTATTGGCATCACTGAGATTGCATCCCTAGTAAAATATCTAATCTATGTCTTGTAAGTGCTGGAAACTCGTAGCAATGCATAGGACATGAATTATATATGTGTCATCTAATCAGCAGGTCCATATATATGATGATATTTTTCTTGGATCATTAGGTTAATATTGCATATCAGTCTGGGAAGATCTTCTCTGTGATTGATGGAAGAATGGGGTCATATCCTTCCGACTGTGTAGAGAAGTTTTTAAACCTTGCACTGAAATGTTGTCAAGATGAGACGGATGTGAGACCTTCAATGGCAGACGTGGTAAGAGAACTTGAAATTATTTGGGCTATGATGCCGGAATCTGACGCCCGAACTGCTGAGAAGGTGGAAATTGATACAGTGAAGGAAGTATCACCCCCATCATCATCTACTGCAGTAAAGCACCCATATGTCTCATCGGATGTTTCCGGCAGTGACCTAGTCAGTGGTGTCATTCCAACCATTACTCCCAGATAAAATAGATCACTTTTGATGTTACAAACTTGTCCAGTAGATTTTGAAATTTGCAATGTACTAATACCAACATTTTGTTCGAAGATTTGTCTATAGTTTTACGTTGTGTTTTTTTTTTTTCCTTTCTTGGTTGTTGTAAAATAGTAGCTAGCAAATACCCACATTTTTGTTTGGTAACATGTTTACGGTAGCTTGTACAGAAAAAACAACTTTTACAAGCCGTTTGGAAGCTTTCGAATTGAATTCAATAACGAATTATATTCAATTACATTAATAAGATTGAATTGAATTCAATTTACACTGTTTGAAACAAACCCAGTAATATTATAATTGAATTCAATTATACTGTTTATTCTTGACTAAAAAATAATCTTATTAAATAATAAACATTTACACTTACATAGAACAAGTTATAAACATCAATTTTATTATAAGTGATATCATAAAAAAAGTTCATCATTAAAATGAAAAGAAAAAATTGATTATAAATGACATTAAGCTAAACCGAGCTATGAAGGCAATAGAAAATTAAAAGAGAACGATGATCATAGACAAAAAAATAAAAAAGAAAAAGACACCCGTGAACAAGGAAAAGGAAAAACTTGGATATGGTGGAAGGTGTTGATTCGTGAAGAAAGTGTTGTTCTGTTTCTTTGTAGGAGGGGCTGTTTGAGGTGGGAGGAGCTGCTTAAAGTAAAGAGATATATGATAGGATTAGATGGATATTATTGGAAGGATATTTTCAACATTTAAAAAAAGAATTAAAGTCTCAGTTCGTAATTCAATTCTGATGCTTTTTCAAGTGAATCAATTTATAAAGAATGATGGAGTTCAATTCACGTGTAAATTGAATTCATCCATTTTTTTTTTCTGTTTCCAAATACTTAAATTGAATTTAATGCTGCAGTTAAATTTAATTTATGTCATTCCAAATATCTTGTTAGACTTTTTATTAGTTTTTGTTCTTCTTTGACTTTTGTAACGGGAGAATAAAAATACCTTCAATCTTTATAAATTGTGAAAAACTCACACTATAAGACTTTTGTTAATATGTATAAGTTACAGAAATAATCTCTTTATAAAAATATAAATTAATAAGTTTAAAGTACGAAAATAGCTTCTTTATAAAAAAACAAATAAAAGGTTAACCTTTTCCGGATTTTGTAACTCTGTAACTTTTTTTAAATATAAAAAGTGTGTATCAGTTTAAGAAAATAATGAAAGAGGGAATGTTAAATCACAAAGTCCATCGTAGTGGGCTTTGCTTTATTATATAGAAAAGGCCTGAAATTAGAAGTTTAGGTTTGGTACGTTATTGTACCGACGCAAGCACACACGTACAGAACTAGAATACGTGTTGAATATAAAGGAGCGAAAGGTCGGTTTTAGGGCTCCTTCGTCCTTTAAATTACCAATTAAAGGCTTCTCCTCCGTCTATAAATAAAACCCAGAAGTTGGTCATCTCATTTTACCGAACCCACAAAGTTAGAACCCTAAGCCTGCACCTACTGTTGCTGCGGCTATGGGGCGAAGTAAGTCGTGCTATTGCTATCTGTTTATGTATAACCATTACATAAAGACATGTTATTGTTGTTATGCGAATTGATTTCTTTCGTTAGCTATTGTCTTTAGATTTTGTTGATTTGAATTCAGTTTTGTCTGGTTTGGTACCGGCAAGTTTCTTCCTTTTTTGTGTTTTAATCTGTATTTTGGATGTTTTTCCCACCTCAGAGCTGTATATTTTATCTGTATTCTTGGCTTTCGTTTTATTCTCGGCACATAATTGTGGGCGAAGTCTGGTTTTTTTTTTCCTTTGTTTCAACTATCTCATTTCACAACAATCTTTGGTTGAATTATTTCTAATGAAAGGTGTTAAGGCTTGCTTGATGGATAACTTTTTGGAGTAAATGCAATGTCTAGATGCTTTGGGGCCTTTATTGAGTTGCAGTAGGTTCATTCAAACCTATTTATTAACAATATACATCGATCTCTTGTATTGTTTGCAGGACCAGCAAGGTGCTACCGTCAGATAAAAAACAAACCATATCCTAAATCACGCTTTTGTCGTGGTGTGCCCGATCCCAAGATTAGAATTTATGATGTTGGAATGAAGAAGAAGGGAGTTGACGAATTTCCATTCTGCGTTCACTTGGTATCTTGGGAGAAAGAAAATGTCTCCAGTGAGGCCCTTGAGGCTGCGAGAATTGCTTGCAACAAGTATATGGCCAAATTTGCTGGAAAGGATGCCTTTCATTTGAGGGTTAGGGTTCACCCCTTCCATGTCTTGCGTATCAACAAGATGCTTTCCTGTGCTGGGGCTGATAGGCTCCAAACTGGTATGAGGGGTGCTTTTGGAAAACCACAGGGTACTTGTGCTAGAGTGGCCATTGGTCAGGTTCTTTTGTCAGTCAGGTGCAAGGACAGCAACAGCCATCATGCCCAGGAGGCTCTTCGCCGTGCGAAATTCAAGTTCCCTGGACGTCAAAAGATCATTGTCAGCCGGAAGTGGTATGCTTTTTGATTGATATCACCTTAAACTGTAGGTTGTATTTGCCCTTTGGGCTTGAGGTTTACTAAGCAATCATCTTGCTCTTGTTTATTTATTATGGCACCGACTTCTATTGCTTGTTATTGTTGGCAGTGATTTCCCAGGTTATTTCTGTCACTTTGCCTTGCAACTTGAAACTTTCTGTTGTACTTGCTATAACCTAATTTGTGCAAAATCTTACACAAATTTAGCATAGATTTGTCAATCTGTATGACATGTTTCGAAAGGGCTATTTACTTAGATCAATGCTTTCTTGACTTGAGTTTGTTCTAGTTTGAACTACAAAGACGTTCATATTTCTGACCTGTCCGACACCTTTGATGTTCAGGGGCTTCACTAAGTTCAGCCGTACTGATTATGTGAAGCTGAAGGCTGAGGGCAGAATTATTCCAGATGGTGTCAATGCCAAGGTTAGTTTTGTAGCTTTGGCCAGTCATTGCAATATAATGTGAAAGCTGTGCGTTGCTGTTGCTGTTGATGTTGTACATGTCTTGGGCCCCTTGTCTTCTTGGTATAACGCATGCTGAAACTAACCTACTGCTTATTCTCTTCAGCTTCTTGGATGCCATGGACCCCTCAATGTTAGATCTGCAGGACGGGCCTTCTTACATGCTACCGCGTAGGCTTTATTGACGATGAAATTTTGATTTGGAAGTGTTATCCAAAGCACTTCCGAGGATTTTATCTAGGACTACAAGTTCTATTATGTTATTCAATTGTTATGTTTAAGATTTGTGAACAGCTGATGTATGTGATTTGAGATGTTTCAAGAATCATGTGGCCTATGATTTATGTCTCCTTGAAACTATTCGGATGGACTTGATCTCATTAACAACTACACCAAATCGGTGTTTCATCGAGGACATATTAAAGAAGTAAGGTTTTGGGATTCTTAGCCCCTGGGTCCAAACTACAATATTGACTGACGAGTGAAGACGAAATTAATGATACAGTTGTATGATTAATAAGTGTATTAATCCCAATTTGATCATAATGATAAAAAGAAAAAGCCCTGTCAGTGTCACGGTTGTCTTATTGCTTCTTTATTAATCTTCTTCTATGGTATTATTTTGTTAAATCTTGTGAATAAAATTTATATAGGAGACGTTAATAGGATTAACTTCCGTCTAATCACCGTAAGTCTTCTTTTGCCTCAAGTCTACAAACTCAAGCACTAGATTACTTGACCCCCACCCGGCTTGCTAATTTATTATTATTGTATTTAATAATTTAAATAATCAATTATAAAATAAAATAAAATATTAATTTTGTTTTTAATCTTTTAAACGAATATCCAACTAAACGTGTTTTTACTTAAAAAAAATATGGAAAAGAACCACAAAAGTGCAAATCAAGCTATCCCTAGATTAACATCCTCTTTTTCAGCAAATATATTGTAATCGGAATGAGCAGCGTGAAAACAATTGAAATCGGTGCGAAGAAAAATGAAAAAAAAAAGAGATGCGATTAAATTAATGCATCGACGTCAAAAGCATAATCGAGTCAACTGTTACGAGGGCAGTCTAATATGGGAGTCAGAGATAAAGTGATAACTGGGCATGATAATAGGTAGGGTTCGGTTCGAGTTTTACTCTACCCATATTTATATCTTTTTTATGATTCAACTCATATTCATATTCATATCTGGTTCTGCCGGATTTTGGCTGAACGGTGCGTTTTCATTGAAGTCCATCGTCTTCCTCCTCCTGCGATGAATATGACGTGAATATGCCTGCAAAACAATGAAGGCACGTCGGGGGTTATGTCCCGATTAGCCCCTCCGACGCTCAAGTCAGTTTTCTGGTGAG
>JANIPM010000232.1:10870986-10884731 GCA_027478405.1 Erythroxylum cassinoides
TATTGTAATTAATTAATTACAATATTTTAATTAATTAAAATAGTATAATTAATTAATTACAATATAATTAATTAAAAATAATTTATTTCTTAATATTTTTACAAACCAACTGTAATAGTAATTATTCATTTCTCTCAACCAACTATCATAATTATAATAATAATATTTATTCTTATTACTCACTATATTCATTCTAATTTTTATGATTATTTTTTATTTTCCTATATAAACGGTAGGCTTCTCTAGTCTCAAATTTTAAGGAAAAAAACCGCAAAACCACCGAAACATAGAAAAGTAACTAGTTCTCTTTACTCAACTTATCAGTCTATTTATTAAGATCGTGAACAACGGCCATATTCTTTTTTATTGGTTATTTTACTGCACACACACATTACATGTGATTAAAATTGAATCCAAAACCATTTCTTAGGAGAATTAAAATTTTAAATGGCATTTTGAGTATTTAAGATATTTGATAATTTATTAACTCAGAAAACTGAATGAAATAGATAACATCCACAAACTATATGCCCTGATTTTCATTCAAGCCCATCCTTTAAACGAAATTAAAGACGGTCTTAAATAATAAGTTGCATATTAAAACTTCTGATTATGTTGGGTATCTCAATTGCAGTCTATCCTATATTGATTTTAGATAGAGTGTACTCCTTATCTTATTTCGAACGATAATTCATAATAGGTTTAATACCTGAGTACCGTATATTGAAAAAATTTCTAACGTAATTTTGACAAGTATCAATTTCCAAAGCACTCATGGTTGCTTCATCCAAAGGTCTAAATCTGTTTTTAGTGACTCATTGTTTAATCAAACATTAATATATATTTATACAGCCATCCTTTTTTTCTTTTAACTTTTCATCGTCTTATTAAATATTATGTTCAATACATTTATTTTAATTATATAAATATTTAAAAGTTGCTTATGTATGTAATTATATGACAACCGATTAAATTAAATTTAACTATTGAAATTCCTAACTAATATAAAATTATGAATCAAAATAAATAAATTAGATACTAGTATTCTAATTAGCCCAATTTAATGATTATAAAATTATCAGAAACAAAATAAATCAATTACATTGGTTAATTTATAGTAACAAGAATTAAACCATAGGCTTTGGGATGGGAACCTCAGAGCCAAATTTTTGCTCTTTTTGTTTGCATCATTGATGTAGTCCAAATTTGACTTCATTATTACTAATCGGGTATTTTGTTAGTATTTATTAGGGACAGGATAATAGTTATCGGTTCCGACCAGCTGCCAACTCGATGGCTATATTTTTCTACGATTCCAAATCCTAATATCTGGAAGTATCGGGCGGAAGAGTTGCTTTAAAGGGCTATTAAATGTCAGTGTTGCTTGCAAGTTTCTGCTGGATTTGAAAGAGACCTAGAGAGCTAATGTGAACCGCTGTAGAGAATAGAGAGAGAGATGGGCAGCGCTTTTGACGGTAAAAAGATAACCCCACCACCCGTTAGTGTACCTGTTGTTTAAGAGATATATATAAATGTATATGTGGTATAAAACACGTCAGACCTGTTTAGAGCCAGAAACAACTTCTGTTCAAATCTAATTTATAATAATTACACATTCCCTGCTTTAAGGTTAATGCTTACAGCATCTCCTGAGAAGTCTTCTCACTTTCTGTGAAAAAGAAACGATCCTACTGAGAAAGAAAGGTAGTAAAAGGGAAAGAAATAGGAAGAGGGAGGGAAAAGATACACCCCATTTTCTCTCCTCTTTTTTTTTTTTTCTTATAATTTATGAATTGATGAAGAGAGCTTCACCAGATTTGTATAAATCTTCAATCGCTTTCTCCACTCTTAACTCTCATGAGGACAGTGACATTTTCTCTTCTTCTGCTCTTTGCCCTCTTCTCGTCCTTGATTTTTGCTCTTTTTTTAATCTCTCTTCTTCTTTTTGTGATATACTACAGACGTATTATAGCCTGAAACATATCCTTCCTTGTAATAACATCATTCTGTTTAGTTCTATCAACAGCTTTTACATCACTAACAACGGTGCAACTGATGATGGTTTTCGTTTAAATCCATGGATGGATTCTTTTTTCTCAAGTTCTTGGCGACCTGGTAACGCAAAGAGGTACCATTACTTCCTGAAAGCTGATTTGGTTTCCATAGATAGTCCCCCTCATCAATAATACTATTAAGCAGTTTGGTAAGTGAGCTAAACCTAATCGTTATGTTTACTTTTCTCACCTGCTCATTCCCCATAGTATACGCTCGTAAACCTTTATATTAGATAGCGGCCACATATCCAAAAACTTGGCTCTTTTTCATGTTTAACCATAATCCTTGGTTGATCTTGTGTATTAGGTTTAATAAAAGAAGAAACCTGACGACACATCCTAGATTTGTATTACATATGTGAAGACGAAATTAGGTAGATCTGTAAATGTGGTTTCAGAGATTATGATATCGTTTCAATTAGATTTGAAACACAGTCATGTTTTTGTGTGTGTTTTTGAGTGATATAGGCCCCATGAGGACTTCTGGGTTTCTCCCGTTTTGGCAACCCAATTGTCCTTAGTGTCTTTGTTGCCATTTCTTTTTCCTTCCTTGAGTGGTAAAAAGCTTATAGCTTAGGGTTAGGGTTCATGCAACATTATTTTCGGCTATGGTGAATTCAACCACCCAGCAATCTGAATCGGCACAATTTTTGACTACTTGAGTCGATTATGTAATTCTTACCGATACATGAAAGCAGGTTCATGGTATGCAACAGTTTTGTAAGTGCAAACAATTGCAGGCCTGTGAAATTTTGTGAAAACTATTACTAGGCGTCTATTACCCTTGTTTCTTCTTCTCTTTTGCCCTTCTGTGTCCCTTTGGTCGCAGTTTGACTGCAATTAGAGGACATAATCTAATTATACTCTCATGTTATCAGCTCTCCACCTCAGTAGTGTAGAAACTTAAAGTTCTGTGTGTCGAAATTGATAGTGAATGTTGGAATCATAATGTAAACATCGGATTATATCTAGTTCCTAGCAATATCACAAAGACTCGTCAATGGAAAAGACGAGACCTTCATGAATGTAGCGAGAATAAGAAAGACCGGGCAAGTAGCCTTGTAATAATTGGGGTTGAAACTGTTTGCTTTCCCCGGCTGTTTGACGAATTTGAATGATCATAAGAGTATCCAATTTGTATTCCGACTGTTCAAGGTCTTCAACTCCCTCAAGATGTCTGGAACGTTGAATTTTTTATGTATGCATGGTTGGTGATCACTTGCGTTGTTTGAGTTTAATGTTGTTACAGACATGTCAGTGAGATATAAAATGGCTCAAGGGAGCTTCCTCCAGTCCACTCATGGATGGGAGAAGGATTTGAATTAGCTGCCGACTCATTCATTCAAACACAGTAGGCATGGAAATTCAATTAGTTTGCTATTGTGAATGTGTGAATGATGCGGGAGATAAAATTTCATCCTTCTCTTCTCTGTGCTTGGACTGAAGGGAGCTCCCTTTTGACTTAATTCATCATCTATTCGTCGAATAAAATTGATGTTTCTCCCTTTTGACTTAATTCATCATCTGTTCGTCGAATAAAATTGATCTTTCTTAATTTCTTCCATTGTCAAGCGAACTGATTTAGGTATTGCTTCTTACGTTTTGGAAAATGGTCGTTATATTAGCTTGGAACGTATAATGATCCGTAACTTTGCAGAATTCTTACTTTTGTCATCTAATGTTGTTACCTTAACCTCTGGCATTCACTCATTTCTATGCTTTCACTTGTTGGCTGGATAACAAAATGGTAATACTTTCATTTAAACTTCTTTCATGTATATACGGAAGTGTATTGCATTAATGTCTCCAAATTCAAATCAAATTATGGCCTAACAGCGGTGAGTGGAGCTTGCCATAAGCACGGTTTTGTATAATGCTATTTTCTTGCCATATCAGGTTGATTTTCGTTGAATGTCTCTAATTTTGGGAAGTTCTCTAACGATCTTTAATCTCATGCCTTGATAAGCGAGGTTTATATAATGTTGGTGTGTTGAGAATGAAAACGTAAGATTGGAGGTGAATATAGAGGGTAAAATTTATAGCAAGGCCAATTGCTAGCTTGTCATGTAGCTGGTCAGAGCGTCCTCTTCGTCCACTTATTTCTTTTTCTGACCCAACCTCACAAGTTGCAGCAATGATATGTCCCATCTCTGAAGATAATGTGTTCTGAATGTCATAACCTCTGGACAACAAGGGTGGGAAGTGAACGGGATGGCAAGTCTTTATCTGAAAGTACGATGATGGGAAGTTGCAGGAGGTTGGGCAGGGGTAGCCTTTGTGTCACGATCATGCATATATATATATATATATATACACGGGCATTTGTTCAATGGTTAACAAAAATTCTTATCGTTACCTAAGGGACTACCGATACACTGGACTGGCAAATGGTAATAAAAAGATCATTAGATGGATTTCCCTTGTAATTAGAAAGGTTGCTTTGCTCCAAGAAAGGTTGCTTTTCGATTTTCCTTTTCTTTTACTTATTGACAGTTGTAAAAGGAGCCCTGATGTAACAAATTTGACCAGAGGTGACACTCTGTCAAACCATGTTAAATTGTGTTGTGTCAGGAAAAAGCTAAAAATGCTCTGAATATGTAAAGGATGTATTTTATCAGTAGAGGGGGGAGAGGTCTTCGGAGGGATTTTTTTTTATTGAAAAGGAAAGAATAGACTCCGTACATTACATGAGTAATCTCGGGAAACAAATAACAACTATGACAAATGAGAATGCTGTAGATACGAACAAATACAAACCAATGGTTGGGGGGTGCGTTACATATTATTGTAACTCTTATTATGGTCAAGTGGTGGCTAAGCCATTGCATTAAATATCACGCCGGCCTCATGTCCGTGTCTATTTGTAGTCTAAAAGTAAAAGTGTGGTTGGAACTTGTAGCTACTTTGTGGGTTCATTTAGATAATAAAGAACATAGCTCCTGCCTGCCCTAAACTCCAGTATTATTCCATTATCGCCTGATATAAATCGTGCTTCCGCTCTGTAAGCTGCGTTCAAACTCCCACAGCCATTATTCAGTCACTGTTCTCCAGGTTTTTTTGGTAATAAGAAGTATGGAGTTAGTGTTAATTAGTGATATTATACACATGTTAGGTTAAAGCTTCAGTCACGGTGAGTAAAAGCATTCGGTGTTTTCGTCACTTGCTTTGTGATAATTCATGGGAGTAGAACTTGTCGTTGGGAGTCTCGTAATAAAATATCAGGTTTCTTGGGTTGAACCCGAGATGAAAGTACACTTGAACTCCATTGTTTAATGTGTCTTTACATCTATAATAACACCTCATGCTCCTGGTCATGCGGTGTTTTTATTCTTTTTTCTATATAAGATGCTTTAGTTTGTCGGTGTCCTTTCTTTTCAAAGCATACACAAAAAGGAACGAGTGAGAGTAGCTTTTTAGTTAATAATTTAGTAATGCGCACTGACGTGGTTCAAGAGTGAAAAGTGCTCTCATTCTCATTCAAGTTCGTGAGAAACCCATTTGAATCTTGATTGATTTTAACACTATACGGTAGCTCAGTTTTAGTATGATATTCACATATCTTATTTAAAGGAATCAAGATATATATAGTAAGCAGTATAAACTTATTAACCAAAGTTAAGATGAAATTTTATTAGATGTTAAAATGAAAATATTGTTATAACCAAAGAAACATATTAGATGTCAATTTTTATATTTTTGGAACTATAATCTAACTCGCATAAAATAAGTTCAGTTTGAAATATATAATGTTAGTAGTAGAGTTTAAGTAAGGCTTTTGTTGGCAGAAGATGGAGTAACACTTGCATTGATTAACTGACATAGGAAAATACAGTTAACCATTATTATAGATATGATCTCGTTAATTTTCTTTTTTTGTAGAATTGTTAGTACCCTATGTTGCTTCATGTCTTTTCTCCACAAATTGCAATATCGAAGGATGTAACCACTGAGGCAGTTATAGAAGAGTATTATGTTGAGGTCGAATTTAGAATGCCTAAGCATATTATTTCTCTTTTGATTTGTTTTAAATGCATATGATAGGAGTAGTGTAATCCTTTTTTTTTTAATTCTCCGATAGAGAAATTATGAAAAGAGCAAATCGGCGGTGCTTAAATTCTATCCCCACCCCTCAACCTACAGACCTTCATCAAGAGTTATGAACAACTTCAGTATCTAATAGAAAAAACTAAGACAAAGAATCATTTGTTTAATGAATTAGATCAGATTAGTCTTACAAATATACATTCTCTACAACTTTTTTTTCCTTGAATGTTGGTGACACCTTTGCACTTCACTCCCAAGTATAAAAGAAAGGAAAAGTCAATCTGAAGGAAAAAAATTACAAATTATATCCACCTTCAGTAAAATGAATGGAGAACTTAAGAGTTTAAAGCTGCCGCTTACTGTATATTCCCTCCAGCAGTCCAGCTTTTTACATCTTCTAAGCTCTTTGTTATAATTCGAAGTGATCGTTCACAGCTGAAGATTCAAATCAGGGTGCTGTTGATTTCCTCTTCTCGATGATGATGGTTGAGTATTGAAGGTGCGAGAAGATGACTCAGCAGCTCCATGCACTCCTTGTGGCTGGGGACAATGGGCTCCTTGTTGATCCCTACTGCTAAAGCTCATCATTCTTGTGCTTTGATCAAACAATAATGGCCTTTCTTGACCCACCATTGCACTGTTAAGCTCTTGATGATTCCATGGAGTCGTCGTCCTTATCTGCTCCTGTCTTTGCTTGACAGGAGGGTTATGATTGCATATTGATTCCAGACTCCATGCTTCCTGTCGTTGATTCCATCGATCAACTGCTGGCTGTCGAACAGACTGGCCAAATTTGGTGCCATGCCTCGTGTGGTCTGGCACATTGGCACTACTGCTGCTTGGCCCTTGGGAGTCATCAAAAGAACTGAAGAATGATGAGGTTCCTTGCGGCTGGTGAGTAGTTATGGTAGGAACCTCTGCAGCTCTGGTTTGTGGAGGCAACCACCTTGGCTCTAACTGATGATAATCATCTAAGTTGTTGTTTGTTGGCCACGGTGATTGCCCTTGCACCCCTGTGTTTGCGAACTGATGATGCTGGTGAAGAGCTGGCTGTGGCTGAACAGGAGCAGCATACACATCTTCATGATCAGCTCCAGTCAGAGGGTAAAAAGAACCAGAGGGAGCCTGAGCACTCATCTTTTGGATGGCTCCAAGTTGCATGATAGTTGAAATAAGGTCGTCTATGCCATCCCTGGAGCCACCCATTTGATCTTGCTGGTGGGAGGAACCACAAGCTTCCGTTGGTAGAGCAGCGCTGGGGGTAGGAGCCCAGCTAGTACGATCCACCATCATTCCTTTGTAAGACGCAGCTGGTGGTGAGCCACAACTAGATAAATGAGAAGGCATTTGATAACCTTGCCGTTCTTGATGATGAATACCACCTCCCAGGTGGAGAGTAGATGAAGGTGAATCAACACAAGAGGAGGACGATTGGTTTGGAAGTTGGGCCAGCTTCCTACTGGCAACCATTTGAGCTGTTGGTCCCAAGTCTTTAACAAAGCTCATTAGGCTTTCCCTGTAACCAACTCCTGCATCAGCGTTCTGCATCACCAAATCGTCAAATAACCATGACCATACATAATCAAATAGTAAGTACACATATTTATATGTTGCGTGGGGATCTACTTACAAATTGAAGCTGTTTGGGAGCATTGAGCACCAATGAAAAGCTCCAATCATCCTCCTTCACGGAAGAACTCAGAGGCGTATACGTTCTACGCTTCTCAATTTCAGAAGAGTTTACATCGTTTGGCTCTGAAAAAGTGTACACTAAGTGACATTAATTGCCTAATAAAAGAATAGATATGGCAATTGCAGATGATTGATTTAATGCTGATTTGTGTACTACAAGAAAAGGGTTCTATTGAGAGACGAACCACCGAAGAGGGGATTACTAGAAGCATCCCCGATTATACGATGCTTCGAAGTTGAAACTCCACCAGCACTTACAGGCCTTGTTGGCTTCTTGTCACAGCGTTTTATGCCCAAGTACTCTGACTCGAACTTTTCCGGATCACTTCTGAGGCTGTGAAAGAGCTGCTGTGCCAGTTCACTAATGGCACGAGCCTGCAGGCCACCATAATAATTATTTCTGTTAGCTATCAAAAACATACATTCAAACATTCCCACCTGAGATAAAAATGTAATTATAAAGATATGGAAGTGATAACTGTATTACAATTATACCTCTGTATAGAACGTGCTTTCTGGTGCGTTAAATCTCATAGCGTTGCTGCACACGAGAAACACATCGTACTGTATCCACAGAGCAAAATTAACAAATTGGCATCAGCCATTAGGGGGGTCATTTCATGATTCATTTTCTTAATCACTGGTCACGTATAAGCTAACGTTATAAATATGTCCTGAAGTTGACTTTAAAAAATTAAAGACACGAAGACTGTATTTTGGACCTCAAATTGTTCCAAGCTTGCATATCTTCCTTCGTGCAGTTTAGCCCTCATGGTGCCAAAATCCATGGGCTCCTTGATGACATTGTAGTAGCAGAGCACCTTATTATGGAACAAATTGAGAAAAATCATTAATTCGTTATCGAAGATTATGAGACAAAAACATATGATTTTATAGTGGTTGACAACTGTCTATATGATTATATGCACGAATACCTGAGCTTGATTAACTAAAGCGTTAGGATTAATTGGATGTGTGAATATCTCACGAGTGTCCCTCCTGTATTAATTAGAATAAAGAAGTGTATAATTAGAATAACTAATTAAATCTATAATTCCACTAAAATAGTTTTTATTGTAAATTTGAACAACGATATTACCTTTGAAGTATATCTAATATCAATTCTAGCATCTGGCTCCACTTATCAGAAGGGGAACTTGAAATTGGTTGGTCTTGCACAAAATAGTGAATTAGATGATAATTTTCTTGAAAGGAAAAATAGAAATAAAAAATATTGAAGTTGTTAGTCGTTGATTGAAGACTCACCAGATCTCATTAAAAAATCTTCTTTTGAATTGTCTCCTTCCTGCATAAAAATTAAGAACAATGAACTGAAGTATATGGTTGAAATGAGAAAAATCGAAACAAAATTATCCTAGCGATGGTCATGATGTAACTTGCTGCACATTTAACCCGATTAAGAGAAAGTGTCAGTCAACATACCATCAATCTGAATCGGATATAAAGATTATCAGAAAACAATATCACCCTGGATTCGAGACTGGTTAAGGCCTTTTACTTGCATCCGAACTAGATTGCACGTACCTCAACTATTCTAAGCTACTAATTAGCTAATGTTATAGTGCTAAAAGATAGGTTGATTGGTAAAAGAAGTAGAGTAAAGGACTATACTGTCTTTCTGACCAAAAAACAAAAAAAAAAGGACTATACTGTCTTGGTACGAGTAGGAGAAGGTGGCTGTGAGACTTTATATAGACAAAGGGAGGAGTAAAAACATAGTGTTCTCAATTCACCATCTTTAATTCTAATATTTCATACTAATTACAGCTCAGTTCCCAAGACTATTCAGCCAATCCATGGATGCTAAGAAATAAATGATAGCAAATCTAGACTTAAGGAGAAACAGAAACTCACTGGCTAAGATTTAAGGTGAGGAAGAAATATGGAAAACAAAATAAATGCATTTCTCTTCTTTTCGTGAAAAATGTAAGAAGGGAAATTAAAATAGACCTCAAGAAAGTGAATAGAAGCTGAATTGACCCCCACATCCTGTAAACTTTTGCGTTTGCGACCTCTCCTGCTTGTTGACTTCTCCTTGTCATCATTATTAGAATCATTATTGTTCCTAACTTTGGCCTTTTTTTGTAGAGCAAGAAGTCTTGCTTTTTCTTCCAATTCGGATATTCTGGCACTCCTTCTCAATCCAGTTCTTGTTGATATTGTTCCTTCCTGCTTTTCCATCTCCCCCCTTTTGTTTTTTATTTTTCCAAATTGTAATAAAAGATACCCCTAAACCAAACAAATTGTCATAAATAATGATATATGTGAACACACTACAAGACACATATCAAAAGCAATTTTGGATTACATCCAATGCTACATACCATTTTATTATTATTGATATTGTTTGACTGGGATTCTTGTTTTCCCATTTTCATTTTTAGATGTTATTTTTATGGAAGTTACTAACTTAATTAACTTGCTTTTTGTTAATTAAAGCGAATTAATTGTCCTTATTTCAAACTCAATAAATATAATTTTCAGACATAAATGTAAGAGACAATATATCGCATGCATCATTACCGATATTCGGAAAGTCCACTCTTAACATGTATTTTTTGAAACGTTGCATTTAATTTTTATAAAAGATTATAGTATTTGCTAAGTTATATCACTGATAAGTTTATGCAAAATGTTGCTCTATTCTCGTAGAAATAAAATGAATAAATTGTTGATACACACAAATGCATGTCATGGTTATAGAAGGTTCGAAAAGTACCCTAACTATAAGCTATAACTTTTAATTTAAGTAGCACCAAAGCTCCAGATATATGTCTGATATAGTCCTACGTCTCGTGTTCGAGTCTCAGCACAACCGCTGATTTCAACCAAGCGTATGAAAAATACCGCAACAAGATGTGGTGGTTATAAAAGGTTTGAAGAATTTTATCTGCAAGCTATAACTTTTGGTTCAAGATCCGCATTAGGGCACTAAATGTGTAAGTCGCATTTATAGACAATAATTACAAAATCCTTTTATTAGGAGATGTTTCGAGAAAAATCTCTCTTTTTTTTTCATTTTTTCCTTTGTCTTGTTTCAGATGTACTCCTTTTTGCACATACAAAGTCGTTTGGTCTTTGAAAATAAATATAATTGCATAACGAAATAAGAAGCTACCAATCACAACAAGAAACAAAATCATATTTAGACAAGCAAGCAGAGATTTAAGCAAGGAGAGAAGACATACCAACACATAAACGCTTAGATCAAATCCAGTAAAGAGAATAAGTAAGGAGTAAAACAAACACAAGGTTTAGCATATGATCGTAACCATGCGTGAACTTCTCTTACAAAAAGTGTGCCAACTCCGCATGCATGAATCACCACTCTTGAAAAAGAGTCAGATCTGTGCTCCAACCTATCAAATGACCTTAAAAAACAAATAACTGTGCACTACTGTGAATCTACAACCATTAGATTAATTAAATCAAAGAGTTACGAAGAAACTTCAAACAAACTGTTAAAAAAGTATCACTAACAAACACAAACCGAGCACCAGAGCGCAAAAAGAGGGCACAATACAGTAACTTATCAAATAAACTCTCTTACCAGCAAGGAAAAGAAGCAATAAACACTTCTTAAAGATAGGAAAGCTCCTAATACAGGGAAAGTTATCTATTGCTTCTTCAGAGCACCCAGATTTCCTATATTGACACTCAGAGTATACTTCAAACTATCCAAATACTAAGACACTAGTCTTTTTATACTCGAAAATCATGACGTCGAGCGTCCTTGCCGGTGGTAGATTTACGCTACGTGGAAAACTCATGCTTCCAAATGGACGGTGATTAAAATTTCAAAAAGTTTGCCACTTCAGTTCCAAATGAATCTCCTGACATATTTAGCAGAACAAGAAAGTTACTAACGCCATTATAGCAAAGGACAAAATTACCAAGCTAATCTTTATAACATACATGGCAACACAAAGTAACATTTAGTAACTAGCTAAAACTTCTCATACCTG
The DNA here is from genome assembly GCA_027478405.1 of Erythroxylum cassinoides. Lineage (NCBI taxonomy): Eukaryota > Viridiplantae > Streptophyta > Magnoliopsida > Malpighiales > Erythroxylaceae > Erythroxylum > Erythroxylum cassinoides. The sequence continues at coordinate 10,882,763 of JANIPM010000232.1, forward strand.
GCAACACGAAGTTCTCATGCATCAACACGAAGTTCTCATGAATCAAGCCTGTCAAAGTTAATCAGTCATTAGAAGAAAGTAAGTAAAATTGACATTTCAAATAAGTAAATAAGGGTATTGACGAATTGTGTGTGCACATGAAAATGGTATAACATTTTTATCTTCCCGCCATCTAATATGTAGAGGGTGTCAGACAGTTGAAGCATTACCCTTCAAATGTGCTAGCAAAGTACAGCTTCAGTCTCAAGTCGGTAACCAAATGGAGATATGATGTTGAATATGTGATTGATCAATTTCTGTATGTATCACACTGGAGTTCAGCTGCACATAGCCTTTTGCAATAGAATCGTCAACAAATCTAGCATACATGGTTCTTTCTATCTGCTCACCAAATACACAGGGCAAAACTAACAATTCCCTATCTTTTTGCATTCAACGTAAAAACGGCTATTGAACAGGAAGCAAAACTCATGTCTCCCAACTTAATGGTTAGTCTGGACGCCACTGTTTTGTTGAGTCTAAAGTTCAGCATTATCTTCCAGCTTTATCAAAAGAATTTCATGTGGTCCTTGTTCAATTACCTTCCCATTTTCAAGAACAAGTATCTGTAAATTACAATGGAAAGATGGCAAGAGTAAATGCAATGAACAGCTTCTGCATCAATCAAGTTCACACTTATCCTTTAATTCACCATGTATCCACATAAAGCTATGTAAAATGCCAAAAATTGTTATTAGATAAGAAGGCAATCTCCTCCCTCGTCAAGGTGAATAATAATAGAACTAATGCAAGTATCAACTGGGAATCTGAAACAACTCATTTAGAAGTTACTAGGAACTGCAATTGCAATTATTAAGAGAAGCATTAATTTTAGCATTTACTGAACCTGTGATGAAGATTCGGCTTCAACAGTGCAGAAGTATGGCACAGCTACATAAATTTGGCATATTGCTCGAGTGATCTCCTCTCTGTTAGTTGGCAATATAGCACAAAGAATATTTACTGATACATGGACCAGTAAACAGACACACATTCAGTGCAGCCATTCTTAAGCACTGTACATCAAATTCACCGTCTGGATATGAAAAAGTAGCTCTTAAGTAAGCAAGACGAACTACAGTGTGTAACTTTGCTATATCAATGTAATGAAAAGCAGCTTCGCTATAGCAGCCGATAGATTGAACATATTGCCCATAAGCATCTGAATCATACTCTTAGACGCTTGTAAGATGTTGGAAAGCGAATTGAAACAATGCCTGACAAAATCAAGCTCATGATTAGCAATCCTATTCTATCAACATTAAAATTAAGACAAGTGCTTCCCATAAGATAAGAGACTTATCAACCTAGAATAACCCGTGGAGCATTTTATTCTAAATTCCACCCACAGTACCAACAATTAGCATTGACATCTGATCTCTCTGTGGAGAAATGCCTTGAATGACATAGGAGTATTTGAACCTTGTAATGATCTTAAAATAGTGTGAAACTATAAATCGCATTTTAGAAGATGAACAGTACATCAAGTAAACAAAACCCGAACTCAGGATTATAAAAACTGTAAGAATTTACAACCTTTGATATCACAATTGCAATTTAGAATAGGAACCGTTCAAGAATAAAGCAATTGGGAGTTATAAGGACTTTACCCACCTCTTCTGCTTCAAGAAAAGCACATCACGTAAGCTCCACTCCCCTCTCTTCTCCTCTCTACTTACCAATTGCAAACCGCACATTACCGTCTTCACTGCTAAACTTTTAACTTATGTTTGATTGTAAACTAGTTGGAAACTTTTTCTTTCCACCTGCTATATCTTCTATAATGTAATAATATAATTTTTGGTTTTATCCTACTTGATCTTTTCCGCGGGTTCGGCTGTAGTGTCTTGTGACTTGTGAGTTTTAAGTTTTAACTTTTAAGTTTTCATAAAAAATGTTTAATTAAATTTGTAATTTTTATTTTTAGTTA
>JANIPM010000232.1:10893814-10905873 GCA_027478405.1 Erythroxylum cassinoides
AATAATATTTATATGTATAAATAATTTTTATTACAAAATAAAATATAGTTAAAATTAAAAGTACTTTTTATTTTTATATTGCTAAACAGTCTATTTTATGAAGCTCTTAAAAAAATTCCTTTTTAAATGATAGTCAAACAGTCAACTGACTTTTTAGAAAAGCTCTTCTAAAAAAAGTTCTACTGATAAAAGTTCTATTGAAATAGGTCTATCCAAATAGGCACTTACTGCCATTTTTTCGTACCTGTAACTCTATGATTCCATAAGTGCCCATCCGAGGTTGCACCTATATGGCCATTACAATTTCTTTCTATAATCACTTTCTCATTAGGAGGAATCTCCTCATTTAACTCTTCTCAAAGTTGATACTTATTCTATTCATCCAACACTATTTAAGGTGCATATGTGCCCATCATATTAAAAACATCTTTTACCATAATCTTTAATGAAAAAAATCTTATCATTAGTCCTCTTTACCTTAACAAAAATAAAAAGAGATAAAAAATATAAATAAACTATTTTTAAAAAAATTTAGAAAATAAAAATTGAGAAAAAGAAAAAGCCCAATTTATTTTATTTTGTTTCTTTTTCAGCTCTATCACTACACACCAACACTAACATCTTTTAGAAGTATTCTCCACAGCACACCTAGCATGCACTTGCTCCACTCAATAGGCAACACAACACATCCAACATCTTAGTTTTAGTGCACCACCAAGTAGCTCCTGCGACCCAGCAGTTAGCATCCACAATACACATTAACACGCACCACAGGCATAGATGTCCACAGCACACCACAGGCACCATAGGTACAGACATCCATAGCACACCGCAACATGCAAAACGTAACCAACCCATTAGCCAACGACCATACCTAACAGCTATCGACCATAAATAATAGTTTAAAACATCATTTACCCAACCACAAAGCACCAATCTCTTTAGAACACACTAAGTAACCTAACTATCCAAAGTGTTGTAATGAAGTCTAGTTTCTTTTATAATTTTATTGCAGTTATTTTTTACTAAATAGTTTTAATTAATTTCATTTTAATTTTAATTTTAGTAATTAAAAGGTTGTTTAATTTATTTTAGTTTTCTCATTTACAATTTTTCGTAATTATGGGAAAAATCAAAAGATACTAATCAGATAGTAGTGAAAGGCAAGTATAAGGTAAATCCAACTGTGCAAATCAATCTAACAATGGACCTATCATAAGTACCTATAGGAAGTGTGCTCAAATAGCTAAAAACACATCTATGTTGCCATCAGTTGAGTCGAACCTTTGAGGATATCTCACTTTCAACTCTAAAGAAATAAAACAATAGTAAGCTACTTTTTGAACCTGACATATTAATACAGGTAAGTATGTGTATTATCCTTCCTTAGAAGAATTGACTATTAAAGAAAAATTTGATGATTTGCTTATTAATATGAGTTGGAGATATTTTGAGTTGACTTTTTTGTCAAATATTTATTGAATTAACTAGGGAGTTTTACACTACCTTCATATTTGATAAATCAAATAATTTACTTTTATGTAGTCCTAATGTGGTACAGTACAGATTAATGGGTTTCAAATTTAAAGAGAGCATTACTGAATTTAATTTGGCTTTAGGGTTGATAAATGAGGACTATGCTAATTTGACTCAATACAAAGGATCTATTGTGGACTATGGGATTTTAATTCTTTTAGAGTGTGGAAATCTATATCTCCTGACCCATTAGTTTATCATCCAAATAAATATAAGGATAATGATCTCAATGAGCTTGAATGGATTTATATGTAACATTTCTTAATTTTTAATTGTATAGAAAGGAAGGTCATGACGTGTACTTAACATTAAAGCTGAGTTGTTTTTTTTTATTTGGGGTATGGTACATATAGTACATGTCAAATTTTGGTGCTTGGTTAGTTATGCAATTTAACACTGTTATCGTCTCTAACAAGAACTTATGTCTTGGTTTCCTTATTACTCATTTGGCTGTTAATCTCAATTATGGCTAACACTAATATGTATACAGTCTGTAAGATGGAACCGTTGGATAGGGCTTGTTTAAGTAGGATGAGGTTGGTCGAGCAACAAAGGAGAACATTTTATTTTGTACCACGTGATTCCCTTGAAAGGTTCATCATTAACTCAATAAAAGGATCATGATGTTCCATAACCTTTGTATCTTTCAACTTCACCAATCTAACATGAACATCATTTTCTGTTGGAGAGGTTGGAATGTAAAATCTCTATACTGGGGAAGAATTTAAATGCTCTACTCCAATTTATAAGGGTGATACCCCTATATTTACTAACACCATAATATATCCCATTCAAGTTCTTACAACTCAAAAGAGTATTATACTGTTTGTTTTATTTTACATTGATTATTTTTGCAACATGTGACTATCTTGTGCTTACATTGGGAACAATATAATTTAGGAGTGGGGGAGCGAGAGTATATACTATGATAAACTTTTTGAATTATGCTTAAACTCATAATACTATGATTCATATATTCATGATAGCCTTATAATTTTCTTATTGTTTTTTATAAACAATCCTTATGTTAGGACACATTTTTGTTTAAGTTTTAGTAAATGAGAGAGACAAGCATGATCAGTGTTTTTCATTAAATTAATTTAAGTATCTCATTAGTTTTGTTGAATGAAATTGTGCAAGACTTGATGCATTTTGATATCTTTATGAGCTTTGTGCCTATTCATCACAATTGTGTTTATACATTTCTTTTTATTATATATTATCAAACATAACTTACTTATGCTTGAACTTGCTTTTGAATATATGGTATTAGAAAACCAAGTTCAGCCTTAACCTTTCTTTCCTTATATTAACCTTGTTACAAGCCAAATTTAAGCTTCTATTTGTTGATGTCCTTAATAATTTTAAACGCTTAAATTGAAGGAATTTTATTAAGCTTATTTGTATAGGATTTTGACTAATTCTATTGAAAGAAAATTAGTTGATTCAAGTTGCATTATTTTGATTCCTCATTTTTTATAGAATAGGGAAGAAGTATAAGGGGAAAAAAAGAAATCTCCTCTTTGATGGTCTTGCTAAAAAAAGAAAAATAAAGAAAAGAAAAAGAAAAATAATGAGTTGATTGAAAGGATACTATTTGAATCAAGTGAGTTTTAGACTAAATTGAGTTAAAACTTATGTTGATAAGTTTGTATGATTTCCTTTAATTTTTTTAACCTAAAAACTTCTTTGTGTCATACTTTACCTAAGCCACGTTGCAACCTTTATTAATTCCCTTTGTTTTATGCATTAAGTTCATTTTTGTTAAATGGTGGAGATGTGATTTATGAGCAAGCTTATGTAAATAACTCACTATGCTTTGATTTGAGAACTTGAAACACTTTGAGTGTCTAGATTGAAATCCATGAGAGGGAGTCAAGTCTTGTTTCATTTGATTTTAATAGAATTGATGAGATGCCATATTTTTATTCTTAACAATATGTCCTATGAATGCTTGTTCTTTCAATTGTTATTTTATCCTAGACCTTTAATATGCATTTTCTTGACATGAAAGAAGATGAGAGATTGTTATGAGTATTATTGTTACATTGAATTGATGTATGCTTGATGAAAAATATGATACCATAGTGGGAAAATTTGATAAGATGTTATTTGGTTATGTTAATTGAAATTATCTCGTTTGTTTTGACTATATTTTGGTGCTTAAATTAGAAATTATTATTTTTATTTTAGGAGATGACAAGTGAATATTGCATCAAATTGGAGCATTATTGGTCAAAATCACAAATTTTGGAAAAAGTGAAAAGATTATTGTAGTGGATAAGGTAAGATAATGCCTAATGTCGAATTCACCTCAAAAGTTTGAAACCAATTAAGAAACTTATTTCCATCCCTATTGTATAGGAGTTTCAATTTGTTTTAGATAGAAATCTTTATAAGATGGAAGGAGGCTAGATTTTGATTAAGAACATAGGAGAAAAACACATCCAATACTTCTACACATCATTCTCTTTTGTTTGTTGATAGTTGTCTCTTCATCTTTCATTTTTTTAGTGTTGGAATTAAAGACATGAATGGCTAATCTGAATATTCTGATTTAAAAGTATTCAAATTTTTAGTTGTAACTTTTTAAGGTTTTTCTAAACTTAGATTATTGTTTTAATTCAAGTATTTCTTGTTTTATGTTCTTATATTTCATAAATAATTAATATTGATTAAACTGACAAATTAATTTGATGTTGATTATTCTATAGTTATCCATGAATTCACTGATCTATAGTTGTCATGAAAGATTGATACAAGTAAAAAATAGCTTATTTAGGGATTTACATATTTAACTTATGACAAATAAGAAAACTAAATTTAATAGTTGTAGCTATTAATTATTTAATTTAGGGTTTATGCTTTTTCACTAAATTTATTGTTATCATTTAATTGCTATGGAATGATATCATACCTAATCAATTGATGGTAAGTTCTGGTTTGAATGTTGGATTTGAACTAATTAATTTAGGAAAATTTGAAACTTATTATGACTGTCTTAATATGTTTTGGATAAACTGTTTGAATTGTGAACATTATTCTTTTTAAACCAATGATCATTATTACAATTGGATAAGATACTTCCCTTAACTCAAAGTTACTTAAAATTGAAATTTTCAATATTTATTTTCAATTAATTATTTTAATTCTTTATTAATCTTAGTTTATTAGTTAATTAACTATAAACCCCTCACTTTATTAGAATCATTGAAATTAAGAAACTAGTTGTTAGTTTTCTTGGGATTCGATCTAGTTCTATGACTATCACAAGAGTTTAGTGAATCATAATTAATTTTGAGTGCTTCAATAACCTGATCAAAATTTTGACACTATTGTCGAGGAGCAATTTTAGTTTCTTAATTTCTTTGCACTATTTTACAGTTTACTACTAATCTCTTATCTTGTATGACCCGTTCTTCTCAGACAGGTAGTTGCAATATAATCCAAAAATTAAGAAGATAATGTGTTGTTTAAGCAAAATGACTGAGTAAGGAAAAGGTTATTCACTCCTAAAAGTGAAAGTTGAGATAGATTTAATTATTGATGAAGATTCTAATTTCTAAGAAGTTAAAGAAAAGATGGAAAATCTTAACACTATAACATTGAGGGAGTTAGTGGAATCAAATTTTGAATCAATAACCCTTATTTATACGATTTCTAAATAAATTTCGAATTGAAATGTGGTTTGATTCATTTAATCCTTATTTTTCACAGTTTTGCAAATGAAGATCTACATAAACATTAGAAGGAATTTCTTCTTGATTACTTTAGAATGAAGCCACAGTGAATGATCGAAGAATAAATTAATCTTAGAGCCTTTCCATTCTTATTGAAAGATAAGGCAAACGATCAGTTATATTATCTTCTCTCTATCCTAGTGACAACATGGAATGAGATGGAAAGGTTATTCTTGGAGAAGTTCTTTTATATATCACGGTTACTAATATTAGAAAGTTACCAACGTTAGAAAGGAGTATCTGGAATAAGACAATTCATTGAAGAAATATTATATAAATATTAAGAGAGATTTAAAGAGTTATGTGCCAGCTACCCACATCGTCAAATTCCTGATCAATTTTTGATTTAGTACTTCTATATAGGGCCATTTCCAATGGATATGAGCATGGTAGATACAACAAATGGAGGAGCTTTGGTAAATAAAACATCTTAAGTGACCAGACATATGGAATCATACTAGACAATTGATATCAAATATGGTTAAAAGTTCTCAACAGTTTGGGATAAGGATGGATAGAGTAGTAATGCATGTGAATGATGTCAGTAACACTAACTTTGAGGTTAAGTTTTTGGAAAGGAATGCTTATCTTGTTTATTTTAGGGAAAGGAATTTTGCACTTTCTTTGAGTGGCTAGATGAGAAATTTACTCCACAAGGTGTAGAAGTCATAAATATGTTAAGAGAGAAGACCATGACATGAAATAAACAAAAAAGAGAAGGTAAACATACTTAGATGGATAATAAACTTAGTTGGGTAAAGGATTAGATGATATTGTCTTATATTATGTCTAATGCAATAATTGCTATTTGTATAGACAAGCAATGAAGCAATGAGGATGATATTAACTATATTTGACCTCTTTTAAATTATGACAAATTGTATGACATAATGTATTAACTTAATGAAAGTGGATTATGATTTTATTTCATGCACATATGTAAAAATATATGCCTTTGAATTAAAATCAAAAGATAAAAAAAATGATTCTTTGTATATGGTGTTGTAATTACATACACACGATTCAGTCTATAAATTCAAAATTAGATAATAAATTTAAAAGATTAACAAAATGATTCCCTGCATATGGTGCCATGCACATGGTATTATAATTGCATACATAAAAAAAAACAAAAGTGAATCTACACATATGACCACATGAGTTGTTCATAAATAAAAGTGAGTTATTTATAATTACATAAGACTAAAAACTCTTCATGAGTTTTAAAAAATACAAAGGACCACAAGCTATACATGTCCTTTAATAATAGTTCTTTTTGTTGTTCTAACTCTTCTCTTTCCCTTAACCTTATTAAGATATTAGACCTTCCAACTTCTCCAGTTGCTTGAACATGCAACTACTACAATGCTTTCGTGAGAAGGCATCTAAACTTAACCTTGTATTGAACAAATAATATTAATTTTTATTATCACATACATTTTTTCTTTAATATGAAATAAATAAGCTTACCATTATTTTGTTTATGACGATTCACCTAGGTGTTGGCATCTTACAAGTTCTATAATTATGTAAATTTTGCTTTCATTTCTTGCAAGTTAAATGGCCATCAGTTCTTGTCAAATAATCTCGCCCTTCTTACTTTAACTAACTTCTCTAATTTTCTTCTTCTTCAACCTTCTAGCACTTTTTTTATAAGGAGGATAATTGATCTTCTGTCTATGTTCTTCTCTAGGTTTTAGCTAGAACTTTTCACTTAGTACTTGATTTATGCCATTCCAATAACACTTCATTTATACCTCCTTAAAGTAGTATTGGTCTTTATAGATGGTTGAAAATTTATAATTACTTTGTAAGTTGGCTTACAAAAGCAATAATGATGGTCAAAATGTGCGTACTCATGGTCAAACAGTTTTTGTAGACCCTGTATCACATGATTAAGATATGATAAGTAAGAAATGAGGGGAACTACGAAACTTACACTTAAGATATTTCATTATGTTATCTTTTGTCTATCATTGACAATATTATTAAGTAGGCATCCTAAAAACCATTCCTAGCTTTCTTTTGTTATCATCTCTTATAACATCCTAAGCCAATGAAACTATATCATCATTTACAACCATCAATGCATATAACTTTAACAAACCCAAATTTTACTTATTCAAGGCATATGTAGCATGGTTCAAACATACATTTAGGGGATTTGATGTATAATGAATTGCTCCTGTTGCATTGCATCACTGCCAAGAAGTACCCTCTCAATTTTTCATATTGTGCCCCTTCATCTCCAACCAACAAATACAAGGCATACCTCTTAGCTTTATACACTTTGATCTCTATAATCTCTTGCTGGTAATATCTTAAAATGGCCACTTTGAACTCAAATATATGCCAGCGAGGACAATTTCTACAGTGCTAAATACTTGAAAGTAATCCATTAGTAATCAACTTTTATACTATCAAATGATCTCCTACAAGAATAAGAGTCCTGGAATGTCTTAATCTAAAATGCATTCCTATCTTATGTTAGGCTTGCATATATTCTTCATTCACATTTATTCTTGCACTCTAAAGTATCTCTTGGCCTTTCATTCTTTTAATAAACATAGCCAAATCCCATCTGAATACTCATGTTCTTTAAAGCCTTCTTAAATGTGTCAACATAATCAAATATTATTCCTTGCTTCTAAACAACTATCCTATCATCTAAAACTAGAAGAGAAAAGGTGTGTATATTTAGGCTTCTTCTTCCTCTCCTTATCAAAACTTCCTTCTAGACTATTAATATCATCATCGTCAATGTCAAACTCATCATCACCTAAGTCAATATTTTCATTGGTACATCATTCACTTGAGGCAAGTAACTCTATTCCATAGCAGACCCACATATGTCATAAAAAAATATTTACTTAAATGTCCTAAATCACTGATATCTATTGATTTGAGGGTACATCTATGGGTATTAGAATTGGTGTATCTGTTGTTGCTAGAATTGGTGGATTTATGGCTTCAACTAAACCTATCTCCTTATCATCATTGCCAGTTACCTCAATTTTAACATCAACATCAAGATTAGTAAGTTTGCTTAACTTGGTGTATTTCGCTACATCTATAAACACATATACTATCATCATTTTTCTTTCTTCAATTGCACCTATCAAGCTCTATACATCATTATCATTCTATAGTGGCCTCAAACCATCTTCAGGGGACTCATATGGGAATTTATAGGTAAAATCCCATGCTTCTGCATACCCTAACCTTTTAGCAAGCATAACATCAACCAATGTAATCTCATTTATCTCACAACCAAAACAATATTTCTTTCCATCTTCATATACCATTTCTGGTTTAAATTCGAAACATCTGCCTTAGAAGCACTCAAACCTAATTATGGGGTCTGAAATAACAGTTAACAAACAACTTCAGCCAAGTACAGTTTTCTCTTCTGCATAAGAGCTGGCTTATGACGCCACACTTTGAAAGAGTACAAAGTTTTCAACCCTGCAGTCTCTTCTGTAATGATTTCATCAATTAGTTTTTACCCCTAGTTTAGTGTTTTGACTGGTTGATGCTGAAGTGCCTACAGACTTGGAAGGTGACTAATCAAGTCAGAAAAACTACTTCCCAGAATTTATTCCCTAATACCCTAGATGCCGCATTCTACCAGAATCAGATTTGTTTTCAGATATTGTTGCATTTTGTCTTCAACAATCTAAATACAAACTTTTAGGACTCTTAAGTTCCAAAGGCCATGGAGTATCATACCAAATTTGCTCACTAAGTAAAAATTGCCTCAACAACTCACAAAGAGTACGATGATAACAGCAGTTTCAACTCCAATTTAGCTTATACAATCCAAAAGTTACTCGCAGCTGGTGAAGAAAATTGACAAACAAGCCGGCATTAGGAAAAAGGGTGAAGTTGTCTACACTTTTGATTCTATGGATACAGGAGGCAAGAATTTCTCCCACCAACCAAACTCATATTTTGGGTAAGGTGCTACCCACTTTTCAGGCTTCTCAAAATCCAGATTGGTAGGATTGGAGGCTAATGCTTCTTCGAGAGAGGCTGCTTCAAAGCTGGCTGACAAAACTCGGTCCAGTCTTAATTTCATGAACCTGCCAAGCCGTGCAATAATTATCAACAGATGTAATGCACAAGTACAAAAGTAGCACTACTACTGCTGTATGAGAAGGGATTGCAGTGCTGCAGATTATAGGGCAACTACAGAACTGGCATGGTTCTTCATTGTTAGAGGTGAACATGTAGGTTAGCCACAGCTCTTCTCGTCATAGGATGTGAGGGGCAGTTTATCATAGTTTGAGCTCAGCACATTAATATAAACATCCCAATTTACCTTTCTGAAATTAAAATTTCAAGATAATAGATCTGCCTTCAAATCTAATCACCAGTTTCCATATTAAGTGAAAGTGAAGTGGGGTGATCTATTATGCAATGACAACATACGTTGACTAAAATTCAGTAGCAGTTATACTTGAAGGCTATAGGAGTATTAGATGAACCGTGCTTCTGTCAATGGTGTGCATTCATCTCTTCTACAGAAAAACATCTCAGACAAGAAGTAAAATGAAAATGGGATCATAAAAAAAATGCCAAAATTAATTGCAGAGAGGATGAGGGTGGAGTAATATTATGAAAATCAAGTCAAACATACGTGATCCAGGGACCATTGGTTGAGACAAGGGCAACAGCAGGTCTCTTTAATCTGCTGGCAATGTTCGGGAACTTGTCCAAGAATTTTGGCTCAATCACAAGCCAAAAGTCCTGTTCTTTATTGCGTTCTCCATAGTGACGAAGACGCTCAAATAGCTGCTCCTGGAAGTGCTCCTCTTCGTCTAGCATGAATTTGGCATTTGCAACAACAAAATAATATTTGTTGCTCTGGGGCTGTAATTGATAAAACAGAAAGTAAATTTGGAATGTTTAACGAAATGACAAGATAAAAGAAGCCAATATTTAACATGGTTTAGAAGCAAGTTTAAAGGGTTACTTCTCTAACCTGACTGACTCTAGCGGGACCTAAAATTAGGATTTCAAGGAGTAGCCACACGAAAAGTTTGCAATTCGTGCATGCAGTAGTCATAGGTAAAAACACGGGATGGGGCTAATGGATTTGTAGGAAATCGATACCAATTTCGCATGAAATCTGAAGATGTGATGAGGCAGGCATCTTAATATTGAACAAATGTGACTGTTCTGTGCAGGTGTTGACATGTCGTAAGAAAATAAAAGACATGAAATTTAGAAGGCCTAGGAAGAAGGCATTAATATACTGATGTAAAAGGAAGAAGAACCTGATTATTATGAGTGGAGGAGGAGGAGGAGGAGGAGTCGACTGCGGCTACAGCGGTCTTGAAGGAGGAGGAACTAAGGTGGGCCGTCGGGAGTGATGGCCCCTTGAATCCACCACCAACAGTTGGCACAGCTAGGACTTTACCATTAGCAAGATGAGGATGTTGATGTTGATGTTGATGTGCGCTGGCAGCGGATGACCCTGTTCCCACTCTCACTCCAACTGAAGCTGCTACGCTAATTAACATTTCTTTTTTCCTTTGTTGCTGAGGATATATAAGCTAAATGACTTAGGTGTGTTGGTAGCTTTTTTCTTGAATTCAGTTGTTTTCTTTTTCCTCTTCTTCTTCCTCAACACGCACAGACAGGGAAGAGGAGTGTGGAGAAGACGAGAGTAGCAAAAGAAAGAAGTGCCAGCTACCTTATCTACTATGTTATCTTCGTCAATATCAACAACCAAAATCCGACTCCAATTTACAATTTCGCCATTTTCATTCTAAATAAAAAAACTCCTCAAGGCTGAAAACCAAGGCTGTAAGGAGGCCTTACGCCGAAGCTGTTGTGTATAGACCAAGGAGCGTTTTGCAAACTACGTTTACTAGCCACAAGGCTAAAAAAGTAAATAAAAAAATCTCAAATTATCTCTCCAACGTAGGAGTCCAGATCTTCTGTCCAGTTTTATGGTATCTTATTGTGTCCAGTGAATCTCAGTCATTTATTTTTATAGATCTCGCGTGAGTCCCGTATAAATAAATGTGGATCCTGCAGAAATAAATGACTGATATTTACTGGATACGATAAGACACCATAAAATTAGACAGAAGATCTTGCCTCCCAACGTATCCGGATGTCGTAAGATTAGAAGTAGTTAAACTTAGAAACAAGGACCAAACAAAAAAAAGGAGAGGGAGAGAAAGAGATACGAAAATAATTGAGGATATGAAATCAAAGATCACTAGTAAAACTTAAAATTCTAAGAATTACTCGTAAAATAGGCATATCGCACTTTTTAATTAAAAAAATCAAGTTTAAAGCAAACATTAGATTTTTCTTTACTGAAAGAAGTATAAATTAATCAACGATATTGGCAATTTTATTCTTCATAAATCAAGTTGCTAGTTGTTATCTTCTGTTATACCTTATAAAAGATATTTATCTTGTGTTTCGCAAAACAATCAATTTTAACTCTTAACTCTTATTATTTATGGTAAAGAAACCAAATCAAAAGGTTTCATTAGTTGAATTCTAAAAATTATCTTAAAAGGATTTTGTCAATTGCGCTATGTATAGATTTTTTTATGTTTTAAAAATTGGAATAAGAGTTTAACCGGTAAGAAACTATGTTTAAGGTTTCAAAGGTTTAATCGATATTAGATTGTCGTAAAACTAATTAAACATTGAATAAAATTAAAAGATTTGAAATATGATTGAAAGAGATTATTCTGACCCATCAAAAAATTTGAAGTTTAATTAAAAAAGAGATTGTTAAATGAAATTAACTAATTT
>JANIPM010000232.1:10941721-10952100 GCA_027478405.1 Erythroxylum cassinoides
CACTTTGCTCAATTATTCTCATCAGGAAGGTGAGGTAATTAGGTAATACTTCCTTCTAGAAAGTTTTTCCTCTTTGTATTAGGTTTCCAATGATGCCAAGTTCATCCAATTTGGTTTATTGTTCAATGAATTATGCTCAAAATACCATAGACTGTGTACATTTGATATTTTGACTAATGGATGATCACGCCTCCAAGTTGTACACCTTATAACTCTTAATTCCAATATCCAAAAATTACAAACGTTTTACCAATTTAAAGCTAAGATAATAAGCTTCAACTTTGATGAAGACATTTCAGTCTAATTAGGCCTACATCAATACAGTTTATTCAAAAACCACAGGATATGATTTCTGTCCCTGGTAGTGCTACAGCCTAAGCTAAGACTCAATTTCATGCCAAATTTTGAAAATCTTAAAGGCAGAATTAAAATTCAACTTATTCAATAAAGCTGTACAAATATGTCTGTAGTTTAAGCTGAATTAAAAACCAACTCATTTGGAGATCCACAGTTCAAGTTATAGTAGAAATACCAAAGCAAGTTCAGTGAAAACACATACTTCATCATTTTCTTCCAGGTTTTTCCCCAAAACAGACTTTCGAGTCAATGTTACACAGTCATTTTGACAATGAAAATGAAATATTTAGGCCAAACATTCTTCTAAAAATTTGTTCCTTTATGTCTTAAGTTTCTACTGACACCAATATTATGCAATTTTGTTCAGTATTTTGAAAATTATCCCCAAATGACTACAGACTATTCACAAACAGTGATAGATTCCAGATACTGAACTTCAAGCCAACTTTTGACACATTTAATGACAGAAATCAGATTTGACGCCTTCATAAAAGTTGTAGATATAAGTTTCTAGTTTAATAATAATTTAAATTCATCCAATTTGGATACCTATAGGGGAAGATATGGCTAAAATACTGAAACCTATCCAGTATAACTACTCATCCGAACCGGTTTCCAGCATGTATCAAACCTCAATTCTTTCCCATTTCAGTACGCAATTAATCCATATCAAACATCAAACAACACATGTTACCAAGTTTATAATTCCCTTACCTTACTAAACTTCATATTCAACTCCAAGATTCGAACTATTACAGCACCTTCCAAGGAACTAATACACTTCCAAAACCAAGATAGATCTAATGTGTTTTTAGCACCTAAAGCACATCAGCCTAGAAATTGAGAGAGCATCTTCATGTAGCACATGGTAAGGAGTTTACAAAATCAAACTAAAAATGTAGAGCAAGGAATCGGTGGAGAGAAGAGAGCCAAATGAAGGCTACCAAAGTCTTATAAAGGCTTGACACCTAAGTTGCTAGGTGTCTTCATTATATATTGCCACATATATCTCCAATGCATGACTCCTATTTGCCTCCATTTATGCTGCCAATTGCAACACTTTCATTTGTCCACTTGTCAACTTATTAACCATGCCATTTGTTACATTCTTGCCAAGCCATTTGTCAATTAATTACTCATCCCAAATGTCATTAACTCATAGGCTTAATCTTTGCAATTTTCATATATCAATTTATCTTGCCACTTGAAAATTTTCCTATTCTAAATATACATTTAAATACCTCAATTCTCTAATGGTATCAATTAATTCCAATTTACTCACTATAATCCACTTGATCAAAAAAATCAAGTTATAAGTTTTTCATATTCTAATCATAGCAAAATTCTAACTCCTATCACACATGTACTTTCATAAACATGTATTATTTTAACTAGGGTATATTTTGGGGCCTTACAAGAAAATAAGAGAATTGAAAGTGAAGCATTTCAGAAAGATGTTTATGAAATAAATGTATGTGTAACATATGATGAGAATGAAACTTTGAACGATCCAAATAATGAATATGTTGAAATTTCATCTAGAGAGGATAAGGAGGGTGAGAAATTTGAAGAGGAGCCCAATTTTAACTCTAATTGTTTAGAAAAAGAAGATGATGATTTTGAATTACAATTAAGTGATGATATCAATTAATTTGTGTTTGTAATAGAGTATTATATGAATAAATTTATCATTGCATCAACAATATAATGTTATTTGTGTTTATTGCTCTATTACTGGAATATTTAATAAAATGTCAATCTCAGGTTAAAAATATGTCACAAAAGAGAAAACAGGATTTGTTGTGGCCAAGGTTTAGGTTACAACATTTTTCAAACGAAGCATCACCTTCTGCAGATGCTATAGAATCAAGTGTTATGCATCCAACTATTGCATTTCTAAATAAGGCTTCACCTTCCTGACTTACAGTCCCTGTATAGTCACCTTTTGTACTTACTGCTATTCCGTCTACTAACCCTACACCAATAGAGATATCATAGGTAAACGTTGCAGATGACAAAGGTGACCTCTAACTTGGAGCTAAGGGAGTTGATGGAAGAACTTACATCACAATTGTCGACATTCTGTGAGTGAACTTCTAAAAATTTTGTAATTCATACATAGTAACACCATAAGTTTTTACTTAAGTTATATGTCTTAATTTGAAAATGATTTAAAAATGCTTATATATGAGGTTAGTTTCGTTTGAAACGTTCTCCAAAAATATCTCATCTAAGTTCAAGAAGAGGATAGATCGTGAGGGTTATACATGGAAGAATGTCTCTTTGACAAAAAAGGATTTTTATTATCAGGAGTTTGAGGTAAAAAATATTCTTTAATCTTTTTATTTTATCTAAATTCATACATTAATTAGATAAATATTGTCATTTATAAGTACTTATAGTATGCTTTTCTTTTTTTCAGAAAGATTTTTTTAGGATTCTCAATTTGATGATGTAATTTATAATGTATAGGAAAGGCGAGCCCGTATACATTATAGAGACTTTCTTAGTTCTATACATAAGAATGGTGTACGACTACATATATATCTAAAGAAATTTGGAGTCGATAACAACAGTATTGGGCATCACTCGAGGTAATGTCCATTTTAAAGCACAATTCTGCCAATAGATGTAAAGGACCAAACAGATAGTCTCCCCGTACACATTGGAAGTTCTTTGACCCACCAAGAGCATGCACTTCAAATTGCAAGGATCAAAACTTTATACTTATATTCTGATTTTTGTACTGTGATGTATGAAATTTGATTTCAATGTAATTTGATGTATGAAATTTAAAATAAAAATATATGTATATTATAGAGAATAATAAAGTTATCATTGTCTAGTGCTATTAATGGTTGTGTTGTTGAGTTATTTTTTTTTTGTCTAATAGGGGGTAAATATTATAAAAATAGAGGAAACTCTACTGAAATTTTTATAAATTATGGTTTACTTATAACAATTTATTTTGATGCAGGAAAAGTCTTTGGGCAGGAAGTCTACACTACCTAACTTTTTTTGCATACTCACACGAAGAATCATGATGGTGTGACCTTCTTCAATACCTAATGAAGAAAACATCATGTATGTAAAATCTTTACTTTAATATGGTCTTTAAAAATATCACTTATTAACACAAACAATTATAATGATAGGAGCAAATACAAGAAAGCATTGGACGACAGTCTCAGAACTCTCAAACTGTTGATGAGAGTAAGGCATATCTTAATGCAGTGGGTGGTAGAGACTACCGTGGAAGGATATTCGGCTTAGGTTCATTTGCAAACACATGTTATTCGCAATTCTCCACATCCTCTACAGCTAGATCTAGTAGGTGGTCTGCATCAAATGAGAGAATCGTTAAGTTTGAGAACACAATAGAGAAGCTGATGAAGTGCATAACCCAGCTCCATAATAACGTGGATGAGTTGAAGGGGAGGGACATGATCTCATCGTAGCAGTCAGAGCATCCACCTTCACCACCTGTATAGCTTTTATATAAGTGAATGTATTTGATAGTCTGCTACTTTTAAGTTTTATATGAATTCTTAATTTACAGTTATTTTCAAGATACTTATTCGTGTATATTATAATATTTTTATTATATTACCAATCAGAATAATGTTTGCATTATATTTCTCAATCAATGTTATATTATTTACAGAAATTAAATGTACAAAAAATCAAAACATTATCAACAGAAAACTCGGGTAGGAAGTGAGAAATGGCATTTGAAATTTATAATAGCTATATTTCTCGAAGAAATTACAATATTTTTCAGTAAAAATTTTGTGACGGATAATGCTTTCTGTTAGTAAATTTAGCAACGAACATACAATTTACCATTAGTAAATTCACCGATGGTAAATTAGGAATTTGTCACAAATTTATCGATGGAAATACAAAATTCCATCGCTAAATTTATCGACAGATAGGTAGCATTTCGTTGCTAAATTTACCAACGGATTCCTTAATTCCTTAGTTAAAATTTACCTACTGCTGTTTCTTTGAAGAATCTTTTTGTCGATAATTTCCATCTCCAAATTTGTTTCCCAACGTAAAATCTTTATTCTTCGTCGGTAATTTCTGTCGCTAAAACCTATTTTTCTTAAAGTGTATTAGGTCCCCCACACTTAAGCATTTGCTTACCTTCAAACAAATCAATCTCAAAAGACATCAGCCTGGGTAAATTAAATTCTTGGAAATTTCGACAATTTAATCAAAGAGGTCAAGTATATGTATTATCAGTTCAATCATCCCATTCATTAACCCCTTAGATCTCTAGATAATATACCAACTTGTAATCCAAGTTCAACCCAACTAAATATTCTTTTAAATTTAACTTAATTCAAACAAATTTACCTTATGTATAAAGTGGATACAAAAATAGTAAAAAGTTTACACTAAGAAGTATTTGAAAAATCATGAATAAAATTAATGTAAGTTTATTTGAATTCATCTTAATGAGCATGATTAGATTGGCTAAATGGTCATGCTAACCTTTTATACAAGGCTAGATTCCTTATCATGAAAACATCCAATTATTTAGTTAGGTCACAATTTTTAATCGATTGCTAACACCACTCATAATTTTGACTTATTACTTAGATTAAAAACAAAAAAGTAGAATTTATTTATGATCACTTCATTTATGAATTTTTTCACCATTTCATCGAAATGGACTAATCAACCATTCATAAACCTAGACTCAAAAAGCTCAAATAATATCAATATTATATATTCAACTCAACATTCAATATGGACATCATTATTAAAATTATTTGACAAGTTCAACTAAATTACTCATTAGTCACCATATTTGTTAACCTAATGCAATTAATTTAAATAAATTAACTCAAATCATCTCAATCTCTTTTCTTAATTTCTCAAAATTTTTATTTACTAAGCTAAGTGCAATTGGATTGAATTCTTATAAATAAATTAAGGCTCAAGGTAATCATTCTCCTACACTTAATTTGTACATTTTCCTCATTGCACACAACATACAAGAAAATACTAGAAAATAAGAGAAAAGAATGAAATTATAATAAATGGTACTCCTTAACTATAAGAGATTGCAAGATTTGTCAAAATTTATCAATAATCAATAATCATATAACATCTCATCTATTAAATCAATCACTGGTTACTCTTTAGCTACTAGCTCACCCTCTGGATGTATCTTTATCTTTGGCTTAGTAATACAAGGTACATATAGATCTGTGTTGGATATCATATTGCCTATGTTACCTATGACACTTAATAAAATCTCATTCCAAGTAAAATAATCATGATCCAACAGTGAATGACCATCAAAATATGCTTATATACATGACTTCAAAACTAATTTTAACTTAAAATGCATGCAATAACCATTAACAACACGTAAAAACATATTAAAAATAATGCTAAGGATCTTTAAAGCTACCAAATGAAGCAAAAACACCTAAAGCATTGGGTTGTGTCCTAGTAAGTACTTCTTTATGAATCTTTTAGATAGGTTTGTAACTTAAGCACTTAATTCATCATCAAGATTATGGAGATTATAGACATCCTCTCCTTTGGTCTTTCAAAGTCCTCACAGATCTTCTTCTTAATCATAGGCTCATTAGCTTCTAAATATGTCGTATGTTCTATAAAAATAGTGCTATCCATCTCTTCTTCTTCTTTTTCTTACATAATTCAAGTCTCCAATGGATTATATGTTATTATTCTTACATAGCATGAGAAAATTCAGTATCAATTACATCTATATAGAAATAAGTATCATTTTTATAAAGAGGATGTCTTATGGGTTTAGATATCTTAAAAACTACTTCTTGATTCTCTACACATAGGATTAAATTTTATTATACACATTTACAATAGATTTAAAAATAGTCAAGAAAGATTGTCTTAAGATTAAAGGTACTTTTATATCGTCCTCCATATCCACAATAAGAAAATTAATAGAAAAGATAAATTTACCAAACTTAACCAAAACATCTTCTATAATGGCCTAAGATACTTAATTGATCTATCTACTAATTGAATACTTATCCTAGTTGGCTCAGGCTAACCAATCCTAATTTCTTAGATATGTTATATAGAATCAAGTTAATACTAGCTTTTAAGTCTATTAAAGCCTTTTTAATTGACAAGATACAAATATTATAAAGAATAGTAAAACTTCCTAGATTTTTACTTTTTAGGTTAGCTTATTTTGTAAGATCTCCACATTTTAAGTAACCATCAACAACTTCTGAAGACTCTCTTTTTTAAAAAGGAGATTAGTTAAGAGCTGGATATATTTTGGCATCTATTAAAGAGCTTCAAAAAATGGATGTTAATATGTACTTGTTTATAAAGTTCTACAAACTCACTATATTAATATTCTTTTTAATCTCTCTATAGTTTGCTTGAGTATGAATTACTGGATTGTACTCTTTGGAAACTTTTTTTGGGTTCCTTCTCTTTCTTTTTCTCCCTCTCCTCATCCTTCTTTTGTTTTACAACAATCTTGTCCTTCTTTGCTTTCTCTTTTTCTTTAACTTCTAGTTATTTTTCACTTTCATATGCTCCCTTAGATTTAGCTTGGTATTGCTAGGTAAAGTATCTCGCTATCTCTTAAAGGACAAGTTTAACAAGCTTTCTAATATAATTTTTCAAGTTATAGATAAAGCCTTATTGATTTTGCAGTTATGGTTCAATATTTTGGACGGAGGCTTAGATGTAGTAATAAATTTTATTGTAAACTCCTCAAAAACTGACTTCCTTTGTTTCTAATATTGTTGTTGAAATTTAGGTAGAGACTTTTATCTTTATTGTCTTTGATTATTTTATAAAAGATTATGATGGTTTTTCCACTTAAGATTGTAAGTATTATTATTTTGAAGTTAGTTTCCTATAAAATCTTAGTTTAATATAAAATCAAATTGCTTGATTAACTGTCTTATGTTGTTAGGTACCTTACATTCATGATTAGAGTGTCTATCTCTATAAATATCATAGTTCATCGTGTGTTCCATTTAAGATGTTAAACTCAAATTACTAATGTTTTTTTCTCAAAGCTTTCTACTTTGCTTCTAATGTTGACACCACATCAACATATACCACATGATTTAGCTTTGGCATCAGGTTCCCCTATTGTTAGTTATTTATAGCTATATTCTTAATAAACTCTTGCAATTTCTTAGCAGTTGTACATTTAGTAATCCTAATCGAAGATCAATTAATTGTTTATATAGATATTTCAATCCACTATGAAATGTTTGCATTTGTAATCCTAAATTAAGTACATAATGTAGGGACTTTCTTAGTTAGTCCTTTTATCTCTCCTAGGTATCATACAAAAACTCACTCTCTAATTGTTAAAAAAAATGACATTCCCTAGTTTTATTGTTGATATTGGAGAAAAATGCCAAGTTAAAAACTTTTGAAAAAGATAAAACACTCTCTAATTGTTAAAAAAATGTCATTCCTTAGTTTTATTGTTGATATCGGAGAAAAATACCAAGTTAAAAACTTTTGAAAAAGATTATTCCAAGTTGTAATAAATCCAAGAGGTAAGGATTTCAATCATGATTTAACTTTGCCACTCAATAAAAAAAAAGAATGTAGAATGAAATATGGAAGTCTTCTCTTCTTTGGCTTAAGCTAGAAAATTTCTAGTCTTATCATTGAGTCTACTTTGATCTCCTCTTTAATTATGATTATGCAACCACTAAGTTGTATTGTAAGCTTCTTTATATACTCTTAATTCTTCTAAGTTTTGTCTAGGGTTTTCCATGTGTATATCTTCCAAAAATAGCCCTGAAATGTCAAAAGTATGAAAACTCACATATTGGAAAACACCTTGCACAATTATATATGGCCATGCATGATTATGCATAGGACCGCCTAAACTCTTTGGCACAATCACCTTGAAGGCTTCTAACCTATTACTTCCTTGTTGCACGATCGTGCAAGGTTCTCTAGCTTTTTCATCTTTTCTTCTCTTTTTCCTGTCTTAACTTATCATAAACACATCAAACAATCCTTCAAATATATAATTATAATTAAATTCTTACCTTAAACAATAATAATTAAACAAAACACACACAAAACTAACAGGATTATAAATCTAAGTCCTAAACACATGATTATCGTCTAAGAAAACACTAAAAACACACTCTAACACCTAGAAAACATATTAATTTTTACGCCTATTAAGATGTTCTAAATCCTCCTGGGAAGGCCTTGGGAAAAGTAAAACCGTGTGGGCTTGGTTGGGCTAAGGCCCAAAGCGGATAATATCTGTAAGCGGGTGATCTGGGCTAACACGTGGTATCAAAGCCGATATCTGAACCATTGTGCCAGCTAGGTTGGACCCAAAAGAGGGCTGGGCCCTAAGGAGGGTGGAGAGTGTGAGATCTCACATCGGTTGGAAAGGGGAACAAAGTACGTCTTATAAAGGTACAGATACCTCTCCCTTACAGACGCATTTTCTATGGCCTAACGGATTGGATCCCATTGGAACTCCGAGATTAAATGTGCTCAGGCGAGAGTAGTTCCAGGATAGGTGACCTCCTAGGAAGGCCTTGGGAAAAGCAAAATCATGAAGACTTGGCTGGGCCAAGGCCCAAAGCGGACAATATCTGTAAGCGGGTGATCTGGGATGTTACATATGTTGGCTCTTCCTTAAATAATTAATTTCTTCAACTAGTTATTACCTCATCTTGCATCCTTAGTCAACTGGATAAATTTAAATCTAAATAACTTTGATGTTATCTTTACCAAAAAATCTTCCAGTGATCACGAGGCTAATATATGTCCTTCATTATTAGTAGGATCCTTTCGGATAAACCATTTCTAATAAGGTAAGTTTATAATGAAGGTTCTTGCAAGAAAAAAAGTGTATTTCTTATTATTTTATTTCCTTTGAGAATAAGACCATTAATTAAACAAGGAAATAAATCCAATTTGAATTTTGAACTATTATATAGTTATCATCAAAATCGTTAATCATAATCCTTGAGCTAACAGCCACCATCTTTACCAAAAAAAAAATACAAAGTGGGTACCATCAAATCAAAATTACATATGGGAATCAATAGAAAATGATATCCAAGACAAAAATGGGGCTTTATGAATGGATATTAAAGCCAGCAACTTTATAAGAATGATGAAGTGTAACATCTCGTTAACCATGTTAAGGCTAAAATAGTAAATGTGAGAGATTCACTGAGAGAATAAAAATGCATTTCATGCTCATGCATTATGTGATATGCTCATACACGTGAATATTGAATCTTTGCATATGAAAATAACTGTACATGCATTCATTAACATTTCGGGTATAATTGTTCATAGATGTGAGTTATATTGAGAAACGTGATTTTATGTGTTGAAAATTAATTTGGATAGTGTAATTGTTGATTTAGAATTTTTGGAGAATTTTAAGAAAATTTCTGAAAAAAATGGGGTAATTTTTAGATTGGAAAAAATGCCAAGTGGCAAGACAAATGATAAATGATAGTAGAATTTATTGTCAAATGGCAATGGGAAGTTTGATAAATGACTTTAGGATTTATTGAAAAGTGTCATTGAAAATTGGAAGACAATTAGAATAGAAATTAGATTTAGGTTACAAGAATTGGACATGTGGCAACTGACATATGTCACTTGCTAAACAATGTCTTAAGTCCATTAAATTTTTAAAACCCCTTTTGTTGCCTTCCACGTTGCTTTTCATTTAAAAGTCCATTTGGTGTTTTTGTTGGCTCCTCCCATCTTCCTCTTCGTAACTCTCTTCTTTCCTCCTTCATCATTTTCGTTTTCTTCAATCTCTACCACCTCAACTTTGAAGATCACACTTTCCTTCATTTGCTACTAGCATATTTGCTATCTACTTTCTTATTGCCATAAGAAAACTTATTCTTACCTCCTTCAAGACGTTGATGAATGCATGACGCTTGGGAGCAAGGACTAGTGTTGTTTTTGAAGAATTTGAAGTGAAACCAAGTAAGTTATGCTTTAAATGTTATGGGTATTGTTAAAATGAA
>JANIPM010000232.1:11011591-11035523 GCA_027478405.1 Erythroxylum cassinoides
TGGAACTACTCTAGGCATTGTCTTTAGACTCCAACAGCTGATATTCATTCTAGGCATTAACCAAGTCTCACCAATATCCCTAAGAGACATTTCATCGAACAATTCATAGGCAAACTGAATTCATCTCTAACTAATAACAAAACCGTTGTATTTTTCTATTATTCACCAATATAAACATGTTCAAACAAAAAAAGAACCAACTATAGTTCAAAAAATGCAGAATACTCAAACCACATTAAAAAAACTGACGTTCATAGAAGCATTTAACAACAAAATTTCTCGTAGAAAAAAAATTGAGAACAAAGCATAGACGACTAACCTCAACTTAATTAAAAAAGATGGATAATGGACGAGAGCAAAGTATGGATGATGGACGATGAATGATGGATGATGGACGATGGACGATGGACGATGGAAGAAAGAAGGTTGACAGTGATAAAGAAGAAAGCCAAGAAAAAATGTCGCAAGGGAGGGAGGGGGGCTTCGGATAGGTTTAATTTTAAAAGAAATTAAAAACATTGAAGCCAAAGACCCAAATGATGATGTTTAACTTTAAACATTATCGACGGAATGATAGTTCCCTCGGTAACTTACCGATAGACTTTGCTTCCTTTGGTATACCCCAACGCTTCTTTTTTTTGCCAACCATTGCCGTCTATTTTTAGGACAACCTTCACTATTTTTTCACTATTTTTTGTTTGCAAAATTGCGGGGTTAATTTCCCTCCACCTTTACCAATGGATATTTTGTTTGACGCAAAATAACTTGTTTTTGACAATTTTACCAACAGAAAATCAATTTTCATCGCTAATTTACTATGGGATTTTCCATCGGTAATTGTAATTTTCTTGTAGTGATAAATACTAATTAGACTATATTTTCAATATGATTTTGAGAGTGTTTTTTTAATTGTGTTTGAATAATTTTTCTAGGGTCAATACTCAATTTGGCTTATAATTTTTTTTAGGCCTTATTTTAGCTTCTTAATGAATAAAGTTTGAATTTAGTCAAATTGCAGTTAAGCTAGAGTGGTTTTGGCATGATTATAGAGGAAGAATTCAAAACACAATTTAAAATAAAGAATCTTGTTCAACCTAAATTTGGGTTTCAATTTCATGTTTTCAATATGATTGTAACACATATCTATATTAGAATCAATTTTGACAGTGATTTTTACAAAATTTCTAAAGTTGTTTGATAAAAAGATAGGCAAACTATTAAGACGACGGAAATTGTATTGGTAAATTGATTACAAAGCTAAACTAAAGCATTTGGAGATTTAAAAAGAGCATTTTTTAGAGAAAAAAAAGATTTCCATCAAAATTAAATTTAAGAGCTTCAAGTTTTTACATTTATGCATAGAAATGTTTTAAAAAGATTATACATTTGGATCTTGATCATCAATTGATTGTTTCATCTTATCATTTATTTTGTTTTGTTATATTAAATTATTAATTTTAGTTTAATTAATCATTTTTAAGTTAATCATTCACTTTATTGAATTAGATAATAGATTAAGAGTACTTGTAGTACTGATAGGAATGATACTCCTATTCACTAATCTATATTATAAGAATGATAAGGCATTTGTCTAATTGATCTTTAGTTTTATTTGGATCATGAACATACATCTTGGTTGTTTCTCTATAAGTAAATTCAATCGCTTAACCATGCTTTTTGACACCAAATTTATAGTACTTCCTCTATCAAATAATATACTTATATACTTTATCTCTACATTTAACTTAAATATAGAAAATAGCAGTACAAGGCTATTCTTCTTGTTCTTCAAACTTAGGGGTCAGTATTATATGCCTCGTTATATTAAGATTTAAAGGACCAACTTATTCATCAATAGGGCTTACTTTTGACTCTTCCTTATCTTCATATTCACATATATAGTCATTAACTTCTCCTTCTTCTTATTTCATCATACACAAACCTTTGTTGACACATTTGTTTTGGTCTTAATTATGCTCTAGGTTTAAAAATACATCTACATTTACGTTCAATTTATTGAGAAGCTATATATGTCTTTTGTGTAAGTTTTGATACATTATGTGATAGTCTAAACTACATACAATCATAGTTCTCTTCATGCTAAACTCTTCGACCTAATTTCTAAACTTCTTAGTTATTCATTGTCGTAGGTATTATTTTGTTATTAAAGTCAAGTGATAAGCATCTTCAAGAATGTAAATCATTTTCACTACTACCTCATTGCAAATTTTTTATGCTTAAGTCATGTTTTCGTAAGTTGTAAGTTATCATTCAAATTCTATTCCTTCATAACAAATAAAAAGCTTATTAAATATTTTTTGTAATCCATTATAGACATAAATCTTTGATAAATTCGGTTTCATCTCTTCTCATTCAACAATTTGTGGATGACATGTTTTTTTGAAGTCTATCTTCTATCAATCTCAACTAAATTTTAGTATGTCCAACTAGTTTCATCTTTGAAAATCAGACTTTTTAATATTCTAACATATTGTACCAGTCAAAGAAATCTTCCATCATTTTTGTCTAGTCCAAGAATAAATGTGGACATATCTTTCTCATAAAATTAGGTGCTTTAACATGAACTATATTAATAATATCATTAAGTATATTATATGCCCCATGTCTATCACAACCTCTGAAGTCTTGAGTTCACTTTCCAAGTGTTGGTGGTTGGTTTCTTTATCTTGGATCTCTCGGTAGGTATTGATTCCCTAACCCCACCCATCATTGATCAGTTTCATCCTCTCATTTGGATTTCACTTTTTACACTCTCAAAAATCAAATGTAGTTTGTTGTCTGATGTTATATTTTGGAATATCTCTTGAAGCACTTTGTGATCAAGCGTTATTAAAGTCCAAATATTTCTTTTTTTCACAAGGATTTCATCTTGTTTTTATTTGTTAAGTAGTCTTCTATATATCTTTTATTATGAAATAAAGCTCTGATGCTAAATTAATACAGAACAAGTATAAAAGATATCAAATTATTAACTAAAACTCACAAACTTTATAAAATCTAGTTACTAGAATTTGAGATTCTAGTTTGGAATAGCTAAAATTTCAATATTTAGTTGCTAAAAAATAGCTAAATTTTTATAGTGTTAGTGACTAAAAATTGAGGCTAGAAATGCTTAAATTTTAGTAAGGTAATCAAGTAATATAGAGTAAGTAATTATGAATCACCTTTAGAGTATAAAATAAAATTATATTATGATGTAATAAGAATTCTTTATTCTTAAATAAATTTAAATCATGAACAAATTTGACACAATATAACTTTATTATCACTTCAACTTCAAATTTTCATTATACTAAATCAAATCTTGTGGTTTAACAATTTTCATTTTTATTTCTTTTATAAAATCTAAGGTCTTTTAGTTCATTTCTTTTAATTTTAATTTCTTTTTCTTTTTAACTTGTGCTATTGAATTTTGTAAATTCACAAGACAACTATAGTAGGAGACAGTTAAATTAGATGTTATGCCTTTAATTTTTTTATATTTCATTTGCCTTTTACAAATAGAATTTAGGCTTGATACATCTATAGTTTTTTTGATCTGGGCATCTTGATTGTATTCTTACTTTTGTCACCAAACTATGGCTTAAAGTGTTAACACACTTCCCTATTTCTGATGAAATTTATAAACAGAGATATGAAAAATGATTTAGTGCTTGCCTAATATAAATTAGTGTATGACAGTAAAGTTGTAAAGGGTGAGAATTGCTTACATAAAAGAAGGTTGGCAGGCAACTTGAGTTATTCCATAATGCAACATCAGTCAACATTTGCAGTCCAAGTAAACTAGTTTCATAAAACCCTTTATTTATTAAGTTTTTTTGTTATGACTTAAATTATTCTACCTCCGCGTTCCATTGTACTAGGGATTGATTTTAATATATTTGACATCTTTTGCTCTACATTACTACCTTCTTCATTTCTAATGGCATCTTCTTGCTACCCATCTTGTTTCTAATTCATCCCAATAAAATTTAGTTGTGAATTTACTTGGTTGACTTGAAGTTGACCTTTTAATATTTAAGAAAAGAGAATTAGGAAACTCAATTGCAACTACTAGTGTACCACATAAAATGTCAACTTCTCCACTACTGAATTTAAGCAAATTGTCATGTTATTCCTATATTTTTATTTCATCAATGAGTATAATATGACAATGCTGCAACAGAGGTTGGACATCAACTCAATTATTTATAATTCTATTAACTATAATCAACAATGTCATCAAGCATTCAACCCAACAAGAGATTGTTACGGGCATATCTCTATTGAATGATGCTTCAAAAATTTGTGACTATTTGTTTTCTATGGGCAGTTAGGTAGTGAGTGGGTCAATTATTATGCATTTCCATTAACGAAGGACACGTTTCCTTTTCCATTATTTACTTCATCTGTAAGCCTATATATTAGGCCTTATGCAACTCTTTTATTCTCAAAGTAGAAAGAAAGTAAAGACTCTCTTCCGTAACATCTATGGTCTTTTTACTTATTTCTGTTCTTTGTTTTTATTTCCCAACAAGTTTTTGGTATTAGATCAGTTGAGAGAGGAAGAGCACGAGCAGTCTCTTTTCCTTCTCCCATAACCAAGACGAGTCCACAAAAAAAAGGAGGAGAGGTCAAAGATTAATAGTGAGAATTAGTAAAGTAAGTAAGAAAGTGAGGTCTAAAGAATTGAGATCAATATGCAAATGAGAGAAACAAAACTTAAGTCCCTAGTTTTTTTCTTCTTTCCACCTCAAAAACCAAAGAGAGTCAACTACAGCATGAAACACTAGTGAGGAGAAAAAATCATCCATGGCAGCAAATGGCTCTACGACAACATCTTAGTCCCTAGTTCCAATTTTTAAGGGGCAGAATTATCAATTATGGAGTTTGAAAATGCAGACTATGTTCAAGTATCAAGAACTTTGGGACGTGGTAGAGAAGGGGTTTGAAAGGTCGTGATGAAAGAAGGATGCAAAGGTCTTGTTCCTCATTCAACAAGCTCGTGATGATAGTCTCGAATCGCAACATCTAGTACTTCCAAAGAAGCATGGGAAATTCTCAAACAAGAACATCTGGGAGATAAGACAACTGAAAGGAAAACTGAAAGAAGGATGCAAAGGTCTTATTCCTCATTCAGCAAGCTTGTGATGATAGTCCCGAATCACAACAGCTACTACTTCCAAAGAAGCATAGGAAATTCTCAAACAAGAACACCTAGGAGATAAGAAAATAATTACGATATAATTACAAACTCTTCTTCGTGATTTTGAGTTGTTGTCAATGCAAGAAAAAGAGTCTGTGCAAGATTATCTCTCTAGAGTATCTATAATTATCAATTGTATGAAGTCATATGGTGAAAATATGGGCGATGAAACTGTTATGGGCAAGGTTTCAAGGAGTTTAACCTTAAAATTCAATCATATAGTTATTTCTATTGAGGAGAATAAAGACCTAACTATCCACAGATTTGATGAACTAATGGGTTCTTTATTAACACATAAAGATAGGTTGAATAGGTCTAGTGGAAAAACCAAAGAAAAGGCTTTTCAAGTAAAGGGGGAGTTTCATCCTAAAGGAAAGTCAGGAACTTCAGCATACAAAAAGTCAGACAATATAGGTAGGTAGAGGGCAAAGAAGAGGAGGTTATCGTGGTGGAGGTCATGGCCTTAAAAAAGGATAAGGTCAATTTGCTAGCGAATGTTGCTACTACAAGAGATATGGGCACAAGGAGGTTGATTGTTAGATTAAACCAAAAGATGAACATAAGCATGCCAATTTCACCTATACACCTCAACAGGAAAGCAATATGTTCATGGCTCACTTCACAATGGATATTGAGACTAATGTTATTTGGTTTACCGACAGTGGTTGCTCCAACCATATTTACGGTGAGAGGTTGTTGTTCAAGTAACTTGATGAGTCAAAGAGATCAGAAGCTTGACTCAAAGATAACAATCCAGTCAAAATTGAAGGCAAAGGTATGATTGCTATCAAAACTACGCATGGTAACATAAAGCTTCTCCATAATGTGCAGTATGTTCCCTCTCGAGTTCATAATTTGTTAAGTGTTGGACAGTTGTTAAGATGGTTATTCTGTTATGTTTGGTAATGATTCCTGTAGTATCCATTACAAGAAATTTGGTAGAAAAATTTTTGATGTTCAAATGACCTCAGATAGAATGTTTCCACTAGATGTGTCACTTGGTGGTGAAATTTGTGCATTGATTGATAAGGAAAGTGCAGAAGCTAAGTTATGGCATTTGAGATATGGTCATTTGAATATCAAAGGAATACAATTGTTTGACAATAAAATCATGGTTATTGGGTTGCCTAAAATTGATAATCTTGGCCTTTATGAAGGATATGTGTATGAAAAACAAAGCATGTAATCATTTCCTGTAAGTAAGGCTTGGAGGGCCTCATCTTGTCTTGAACTCGTACATGCTGATTTGTGTGGTGCCATGTCAGTTGAGTCCTTAGGTGGGAGTCAATATCTTTTTACTCTTGATTGATGATTATATCGTATGAGTTTGGTATATTTCTTGAGGTTTAAATATGAAACTTTTGAGAATTTCAAGAAATTTGAGCTCTTGGTAGAGAAGCAAAGTGGGTGTCAAATCAAGATACTTCGAACAAATCGAGGTAGCGAGTTTGTTTCAGATGAATTCAATGTTTTTTTAGGAGAACTACATTCATAGAGAACTCACAATGCCTTATACACTGAAGCAAAATGGTGTGACAGAGCAGAAAATCGTACCATTGTCGAGATAGGGTAAAAACATGATGAAGGCAAGAGACATTCTAAAGCATTTTTGGGCAGAGGCAGTGGCTATAGCTGTTTATATCTTGAATATCTCTCTCATGAAGGCAGTATACAATTGGACTCCATATGAGGCATGGAAAGGTCATAAGCCCAAGGTAAGATACTTCCGAATTTTTGGTTGTGTATCATATGCTTTGGTTAAATCTCGATCTAAACTTGATGAAAAATTAAAAAAATGTGTTTTTGTGTGCTATATCACTCAATCCAAGGCAATTAAGCTATATAACCCTGTGAGTGGTGAGGTGATTGTTAGTACGAATGATAAGTTTAATGAAAAAGCAATTTGGACATGGGAGAAAATCAACAAAGTAACAATAACAGTAACCCTGGAAGACACTCCTGTAATAACAAAACCACATGAACCAGCAATTCCAAAAACTCATTATGGTGACACTAACTCTTCAACATTTCAGCCAATAACTCAGTCTTTTTACCAAGCAATAATCCTGCTTCATACAGCAACAGTAGCAGTTCATCATCAACAAGCTACTGGTCCAGCTCTACATATGATTTCACTTCAAAAAAATTTCAATCGCTGGCTAAAATTTATGAAAACTGTAGTTTTGCTTTATATGTGACAGAACCAAAGTTGTTGAAGGAAGCTGCTAAAAATGAAGAATGGCAAGCAACAATGATGGAAGAAATGAGGGCAATTGAGCATAATCAAACATGGGAATTGGTTGATTTACTAAAGGGGAAGACTCCTATTAGACTGAAATGGCTATTCAAAATAATGTATCATGCAAATGGCATCATACAGAGGTTCAAAGTAAGGCTCGCGGCTAAAGGATATGCACAACATCAAGGTATTGACGTTGATGAAACCTTTTCAAATGTTGCTCGCTTTGAAACGATGAGAATTCTTTTGTCTCTGTGTTTTTAAATGGGGAGTTAAAAGAAGAAGTCTACGTAAGCCAACCTAATGGCTTTGTTGTTAACGGGCAAGAACACAAAGTCTACAAGCTCAAGAAAGCTCTTTATGGGCTAAAACAAACATCACAGACATGGTATTAAAAATTGACTCATAGTTCTTGAAAATTTGATTTTTTAGGAATGAAAATGAGCTCAAATTATATGTGAAGAAGCATGATAATGGTGAATTCTTAGTTGTTTTCTTTTATATAGATGACATGATTTATATGGGATCTTCTAACATTTTAATTATTGAATTTAAATCATGCATGCAAAGAGAATTTGAAATGACAGATTTAGGGATTCTTCATTATTTCTTTGGATTTGAAGTGAAACCAGCCCAAGATGGGATATTTCTCTTATAGAGAAAATATATGAAAGATCTTGTGTTTAAGTTTGGCATACACAAATGTAAAGTGGAAGCTACACCTATAAGTACAAATAAAAAA
The DNA here is from genome assembly GCA_027478405.1 of Erythroxylum cassinoides. Lineage (NCBI taxonomy): Eukaryota > Viridiplantae > Streptophyta > Magnoliopsida > Malpighiales > Erythroxylaceae > Erythroxylum > Erythroxylum cassinoides. Next base: position 11,019,779 of record JANIPM010000232.1, read on the forward strand.
TTACAGCTTGAAGATGGTACAGAGGTTGTTAACCCGAGTTACATCAAAAGCTTGATAGGTAGGTTGAATTATTTGACCCATCCTTGACCAGATATTATGTATTTTGTGAGTTTATTGTCCAGGTATAGGCATAATCCTACTAGACAACATTTAGGTGCAACAAAAAGGGTGCTACCCTACATAGTTGGAACCGTTGATTTTGGATTGGAACCGTTGACTTTGGAGTTTAGTATTCAAAGAAAGCAAAATTCAACTTGTTCAGATATAGTAATAAGGATTGGGCATGATGTGTAGATGATTAGAAAAAGCACCTCTAGCCATGCTTTCAACTTAGAATCTGCAGCAATTTATTGAAGATCAAAGAAGCAAGATGTGATCACATTATCATCATTAGAAGTAGATTATGTTGTTGTAACCTCTGCAGCATGTCAAGCCATTTGGTTGAGAAGGTTGTTGGTTGATGTTCATCATGTTCGAGAAATAAAAATATTTTGTAACAACAAGGCAATCATTGCAATGACAAAAAATTCAGCATTTCATAGCTGAACAAAGCACATCAATATTAGGTATCATTTTATTCAGAGTCTCATTGCAAAAGGAGGCATAGAGCTAAAGTTTTGTTAGACCAATGAACAAGTTGCAGATTTCTTGACCAAAGCACTTTCATTGGCCAATTATAATCACTTTGACAAAAAGTTGGAGTTTGTAATTTTGAAGTAAGAGAGAGTGTTGAATGACGCTTCAAAACTTTGTGACTGTCTATTTTCTAAAAGCAATTAGGAAGCAAGTGGGTCAATTATTATGCTTTTGTCTTTTAATATTTCATCTGTTAAGATTTATGACAATGGATAAACATTTCCATTAATGAAGGACATGTTTCTTTTTCCATTATTTACTTCACCTATAAGCCTATATATTAATCCTTATGTAACTCTTTTATTCTCAAGCCAGTAAGAAAGTAAAGACTCTCTCCCGTAACATCTATGGTCTTTCTACTTATTTATGTTCTTTGTTTTTATTTCCCAACAAGTTTTTGGTATTAGAGAAGTTGAGAGAGGAAGAGCACGAGCAGTCTCTTTTCCTTCTCGCATAACTAGGACAAATCCACTAAAAAAGGACGAGAGGTCAGAGATCACTAGGGAGAATTAGTAAAGTAAGTGAGAAAGTGGGGTCTAAAGAATTGAGATCAGTCCACAAATGAGAGAAACAAAACTCAAGTCCTTAGGTTTTTTTCTTCTCTCCACCTCAAAAACCAAGGAGAGTCAACTACAGTGTGAAACACTAGTGAGTAGAAAAAAATCATTCATGGCAGTAAATGGCTCTACGACAACATCTCAGTCCCTAATTCCAATTTTTAAGTGGCGGAATTATCATGTCTAGAGTTTGAAAATGCAGACTATGTTCAAGTCTCAAGAACTTTAGGACGTGGTAAAGAAGGGGTTTGAAGATATCGATCCAAAACAGTCCAACCAACAACTAAAGGATAATTGAAAAATGGATGCAAAGGCCTTGTTCCTCATTCAGCAAGCTCTTAATGATAGTCCCGAATCGTTGTAGTTATTACTTCCAAAGAAGCACGGGAAATTCTCAGATAAGAATACCTGGGAGATAAGAAAATAATTAAGATATAATTACAAATTCTTCGTCATGATTTTGAGTTATTTTCAATGCAAAAAAAAGAGTCTATGCAAGATTATCTCTCTAGAGTATCTGGAATTGTCAATTGTATGAAGTCATACGGTGAAAATATGGGCAATGAAACTGTTGTGGGCAGGTTTTAAGGAGTTTAACCTTAAAATTCAATCATATAGCTGTTGCTATTGAGGAGACTAAAGACCTAACTATCTAGACATTTGATGAACTAATGGGTTCTTTATTAGCACATGAAGATAGGTTGAATAGGTCTAGTGGAAAAACCGAAGAAAAGGCTTTTCAAGTAAAGGGGGAGTCTCATCTTAAAGGTAAGTCAGAAACTTTAGCATATAAAAAGTCAGACAATATAGGAGGTAGAAGGCAAAGTAGAGGACATTATCATGGTCGAGGTCGTGGCCTTGGAAGAGGATAAAGTCAATTTGCTAATGAATGTCGCTACTGCAAGAGATATGAGCACAAGGAGGTTGATTGTTGGATTAAACAAAAAGATGAACAGAAACATGCCAATTTCACCTAGACCTCAAGGGGAAAGCAATAGGTTTATGGCTTACTCCACTATGGATATTGAGACCATTGTTATTTGTTCTACTGACAGTGGTTGCTCTAACCATATTTACGGTGAGAGGCTGTTGTTCAAGTAACTTGATGAGTCGAAGAGATCAAAAGTTCGACTCAAAGATAACAATCCAGTCAAAGTTAAAGGCAAAGGTATGGTTGCTATCAAAACCGCACATGGTAACATAAAGCTTCTCTATAATGTGTAGTATGTTCCCTCTCTATTTCATAATCTATTAAGTGTTGGATAGTTGTTGAGATGGTTATTCCTTTATGTTTGGTAATGATTCCTATAGTATCCATGACAAGAAATTTGGTAGAAAAAAAATTTATGCTCAAATGACCTCAAATAGAATGTTTCCATTGGATGTGTCACTTGGTGGTGAAAGTTGTGCATTGATTGCTAAAGAAAGTGCAGAAGTTAAGTTATGGCATTTGAGATATGGTCATTTGAATATCAAAGGATTACAACTGTTAGACAATAAAACCATGGATGTTGGGTTGCCTAAAATTGATAATCTTGGCTTTTGTGAAGGATATGTGTATGAAAAACAAAGCACGTCGTCATTTCCTGTAAGTAAGGCTTGGAGGGCCTCATCTTGTCTTGAACTCGTACATGTTGATTTGTGTGGTCCCATGTCAATTGAGTCCTTAGATGGGAGTCGATATTTTTTTACTCATTATTAATTATTATAGACGTATGAGTTGTGTATATTTCTTAAGATTCAAATCTGAAACTTTTGAGAATTTCAAGAAATTTAGGCCCTTGGTAGAGAAGCAAAGTGGGTGTCAGATTAAGATACTTCGAACAAATTGAGGTAGCGAGTTTTGTTTTAAATGAATTCAATGTTTTTTGTGAGGATAATGACATTCATAGAGAACTCACAACACCTTATACACCGAAGCAAAATGGTGTGATGGAACGAAAAATCGTACCATTGTCGAGATGGGTAAAAACATGATGAAGGCAAGAGACATTTTAAAGCATTTTTGGACAGAGGTAATGGCTATAGCTGTTTATATCTTGAATATCTCTCATACAAAGGCAGTATATAATAAGACGCTATATGAGGTATGGAAAGGTCATAAGCCCAAGGTAAGCCACTTACGAATTTTTGGTTGTGTATCATATGCTTTGGTTAAATCTCGATCTAAATTTGATGAAAAATTAGAAAAATGTGTTTTTGTTTGCTATAGCCCTCAATCCAAGGCATATAAGCTATATAACCCTGTGAGTGATAAGGTGATTGTTAGTAGGGATGTCAAACTTAATGAAAAGCCAAGCTGGACATAGGAGAAAAGCAACGAAGTAGCAACAACAGTACCCTCGAAAGATACTCTTGCAATGACAAAACCACATGAACCAGGAATTTTAGAAACTCGTTATGGTGACACTAACTCTCCAACATTTTCAGCTAGTAACTCAGTTTTTTTACTAGGCAGTAATCCTACTTCACACAGCAACAGTGGCAGTTCATCGTTAACAAGCTCCTCGTCCAGCTCTACATATGATTTCACTCCAAAAAAGTTTCAATCACTAGCTGAAATTTATGAAAACTATAGTTTTGCTTTATATGTGATAGAACCTACGTTCTTTGAGGAAGCTGCTAAAAATGAATAATGGCAAGCAACAATGATAGAAGAAATCAGGGCAATTGAGCACAATCAAACATGGGAATTGGTTGATTTACCTGAGGGAAGACTCCCATTGGACTAAAGTGGGTATTCAAAATAAAGTATTATGCAAATGGCATCTTACAGAGGTTCAAAGTAAGGCTCGTGGCTAAAGGATGTGCATAACATCAAGGTATTGACTTTGATGAAACCTTTTCATCTGTTGCTCGCATTGGAATGATGAGAATTCTTCTATCTCTAGCAGCTAGATTGAATTTGCTCGTTTATCAATTTGATGTGAAGTCTGTGTTTTTAAATGGAGAGTTAGAAGAAGAAGTCTACGTATGTCAACCTAAAGGCTTTGTTGTTAGCTGGCAAGAATACAAAGTCTACAAGCTCAAGAAAGCTCTTTATGGGCTAAAACAAACATCACGAGCATGGTATAAAAAAGTTGACTCATATTTCTTGAAAAATGGATTTGTTAGGAGTGAAAATGAGCTCACATTATATATGAAAAGCATGATAATGGTGAATTCTTAGTTGTTTACTTTTATATAGATCACATTATTGATATGGGATCTTCTAACATTTTAATTGCTAAATTTAATTCATGCATGCAAAGAGAATTTGTAATGACAGATTTAGGGATTCTACAATATTTCTTTGGATTTGAAGTGAAGCAAGCCCAAGATAGGATATTTCTCTCATAGCGAAAATATGTGAAAGATCTATTTAAGTTTGGCATGCACAAATGTAAAGTGGAAGCTACACCTATGAATACAAATAAAAAATTACTGCTTGAAGATGGTACAGAGGTTGTCAACCTGAGTTACAACAAAAGCTTGATAGGTGCGTTGAATTATTTGACCTATACTTGACCAGATGTTGTGTATTTTGTGAGTTTACTATCTACGTATATGCGTAATCCTACTGGACAACATCTAGGTGCAACAAAAAAGGCGCTACCTTACATAATTGGAACCGTTGATTTTGGACTTTGATATTCAAAGAAAGCAAAATTCAACTTGTTCAAATATAGTGACAATAATTGGGCAAGGTGTGTAGATGATTAGAAAAGGCACCTTTGGCCATGCTTTCAACTTAGGATCTACAGCAATTTATTAGTTTATTGGAGATCAAAGAAGTAATATGTGATCACATTATCATCATTGGAAGCAGAGTATATTGTTGTAACCTCTACAACATGTTAAGCCATTTGGTTGAAAAGGTTGTTCGTTGATGTTCATCATGTTCAAGAAGCAATACAAATATTTTGTAACAAGGCAATGATTGCAATGACAAAAAGACCGACGAACAAGTTATAAATTTCTTGACCAAAGCACTTTCCTTTTTTTTTTTTGTTTAAGAAACGGGACGTAAGCCTAAAGAAGAAAACTACAAAATAGTGACACAGGGCAAGAAAACCCCAACTGAGTCTGCAAACAGTAATGAAGACAGACCCTCAACGACATCACAAAACCAGTTAACTCCTAAAGGTAGACAATAGCTATAGTTGGCTAACAAATCCGCACAACAATTACTTTCCCAAAATACATGGCTCATCCGCACCACCCAATTCCTGGATATCAACTCTTTGATGGCTGGAACCAACGTATTAACCACCTGACTTTGTTCGTTAGTGATACTTGACACCACCATTGCAAAATCAATAGACAATTTCACTTGAGAATACCCAAGGAACTAAGCGAGAGTCAGTCCATAATATACAGCCCATAACACTTTCATTGGCCAAACATAACTTCAACATAAACTTGGAGTTTGCAATTTTAAAGTACGAGGGAGTGTTGAATAACGCTTCAAAACTTTGTGACTGCCTGTTTTCTAAGAGCAGTTAGGAAACGAGTGGGTCAATTATTATGCTTTTGTCTTTTGATATTTCATCTGTTATGATTTATGACAATGGATGAACGTTTCCATTAACGAAGGACACGTTTCCTTTTCCATTATTTACTTCACCTGTAAGCCTATATATTAAGCCTTATGTAGCCCCTTTATTCTCAAGGCAGTAAGAAAGTAAAGACTCTCTCCCTCAGCATCTCTGATCTTTCTACTTATTTATATTCTTTGTTTTTATTTCCCCAACAATCTCAAACATTCTGTAGGAGAGCAGAATCTGTAAACTGTAGTTAAGAAAAACCTGAAATGTGTAGCAAATTGCTAAAAGATAATTGCTTGTCCAGCCCTTGACAAAACAGGCAGGAGCAAGATGGTAAATGAAATAAGTTCAAATCAATTAGTAGGAAAATTTCCACCAGAGGAACCTTTAGGAGAACATTAGTCCTTGTGTAAGGCATCCTCTATACCTAGGTCCACTCCAACACGATTTTTAACAGACGTAGTGATATCTAGAGGTACCTTGCATTTCTTCTGCAATTCCTTGAATTTATCCACATCAAAATTATGTTTTCTGAACAATTTCCTCTGCCTCGAAAGAAATAGTCTCTTCATAAAGTCTTGATAAGTTGGATCTCTGGAAGTGAACAGAAAATATGCATAGCCAATGATTATCCCAGTAGTAGTAGTGAAAAATGCAATAGGCTCCATTATATCCCATGAAAATTCCCAGAACGTTAGCCTGAAAAACAGTCCAACTTGCAGCACACCCAAAGCAAGTCCACCCCAGAGAATACACCGCACCTGTTTATGCGCCATTATGTCAATTTCCTCTTTCTTCTCCTGCAGCATCTTTAACTCATTCCTCATTGGATCATCTTCAGAAGTCAAAGCTAGGGGAACTGCTCTTCTAACCAGATCTACTACCTAAATAGAAAAGCCAAAAATTCTTTCATCAGGAGGATCAATAAACTGAATTATTCAAAATCACATATGGAAGACAAACAAAAACAAATAAGAAAAACATCTAAAGCTAGGGCTGCGGACACTTCTCTTTATCATGCATTGGATCATAGCAACCCTGAAGCAGCATGTAAAATCGTTTCTTTTGCTTTTAACTATCATTTCTGTTTTAAAGTTCCTATTTAAGGCATAGTGTGCTGCTAAAGATCTCAAAGCATAGACGTTCCACACATATCCTAGAAGTCGTAAGCATATTTCCACAAATTCAAGTAGGTAGCAACTACATCTTCAGCAGATAAACATGTAAGTTCAACAATGGCTGAAGATTAGCACTATGGAAGCCTCAACATGCATAAGTTCTCTAAGTTTTCAATACTACACATACCTCTAAAGTCTTAGACTTCTGACTGGATGACACACTGAGGAATGCAATAAATGCATTCTTCCTCTAATCCTGTTCAGACGTAGAATGAAATAAAGGGAAAGTCTACTGCATTTTAAGCTAACGCATTAATGCACCAGACAAGTATGAATACCTAAGGATACCATAAAGCAAGCATCTGCCACAAGACTTAGCAGACAGTCTTAACACAATTTTAGCGGTTGTATCCATGTATAACAAGCAAGCAGATAAAAGTATACCAAAAAGCAAGCCTCTGCTTGCACAAAGACCTAGTGTCACAGAGATTCAAGCACAACAATAATCATGGTGAAGGCAATGAAGGCATCATCCTAGGAGAGGGGATCTTTAAATAAACCCAGAAGAGTTTATTCGAACACGGTTTACTTTTTGTGCACAGAACTTCTAGTCTGAATTACGGAAAAATCTAACTGTCCTATGTAGCCACTAGATGGGGTTGTTGCCACTTCTTACAGGTTGATATACAAAAATAAAGCATCAAGTGGCAGATGAGACTCTTTTATGTACCCACTCCTTTTGCACACTTAATTCACATGGTTTCTAAAATTACCAACTTTCCACACGATGGAACCGTTTCACCTATTTAATAGGTAAGATGTAAGCACCAGTGTTAAAATGTGAGAATATATCATTCCTGAATGAGCAAGCTACACATTCTCGGTTAAAACATTTTGGAGCCAGAATAAGCATTCAATACATATTGTAATGATGGCAACAAGAGATAGAAATTAGAGCTGAAGCTTCCTAAGTTCAAAGAAGTCAACATGAGATGAAGCCCTTAATGGTCAGTAATGCTGCAGCACACTTGCTATTACAAATCAGGATCCATTTTCCTTTAACATAGCGCTTCATCAGCGTCATGTAGTATCATAAGCTTACTTGGCTAAATTACTTTAGTCACCAGGAGACCAATAAACTAATTTTATTCATTTAACTTCAACAAAATTCTTGTTCTACAAAACATCCTTAAGTATGGCTCCAAAGAAATCTTTATCAAACTAACTAGTTTTGGAAATTATAAATTAAAGAAAAACTTCATAAGGGATATTATTCAAAATAGAGAGAGAGAGAGATTATTGACGATAAAGCCAAATAACGAATAATTTGTAAAAACTAGAATGAACAAAGCAGAGTGAGAAGGAGACCTTGTCGGGATGAAGGTAGACCTTGTCTCGGAAGAGAAGGATGACGCCGGCGTGGTCAAGGATGCGAGCAAAAGTGCGAGCCTCGTCCAAAGATCTGGCGACGCCCATTGATTGGCATGCCTTTATCAACTCTGAGTAAGCAATCACCTCCTTCCCTTCCATTCCTAGCTTCATCTTCAGTTCCTCCACATTCACTAACCTCATTAACCTTTTGGCCTCTTCACATGTCAGATTTGAAGAATTGACTTTTCCACTAGCTGCTGTGTTGTTATTATTGTCAGATGTAACATCAATAGTACTAGTATTAGACGATGCTGTGTTGGAGGAAGTAGAAAAACATGAAATTAGGAGGTTAGGCTGCATCTTCAATCCCAAGTATGAAGAAGAAGAAGAAGAAGAAGAAGAAGATAACGATGATGTCGATAAACAGGTTGTTGTCGTCGTCGTCGTTGTTGTCGGTAATGAATCAAAATCTATATATGATTCGTTGGGCAGCCACAAGCGAGTTACGGCTATAGACGCTACCGTGCTCCTCCCCGAGGATGACACCGGCCTGGCCGCTCTGTGCGTTGAAGCTCCAAACCACCAAGCTTTCCGCCACATTCTTTATCTCTCTCTCCCCTCCCCGGCAGTTTCGTTTTTTTTTTTTTTCTTTTTCCTTCGTTTATTATTATGACTGGAATGGACTGCAACTAATAATCCCATATAAGAATAGTGGGAGTGCGCGTGGCGTTAAGAATTTTGAATTTTCCTTAATTATCTAAATGTGAAAGAATGTGTATTAGTTAGTTGTATATAGGAGGAATAATATAAATACATTTATGTCTAATCCAATTTCATTTTCCGCCAACTAACATTCATAGATCAATGGCAGGGTCTAGTGAGAGATTGACTCACCGTTTTCTTTTTCCCTCCTTAAATTTCAGAAAAAACACAGTTATTTATACTTCTCTAAGTTCTTGATTTCATGTATATCCATTGAACAACTTATCAAAGAATATATTCTCCATGTCTCATCTCAAAATATATAATTAGAAGCAAAGCAAAGATCTCCCTCTCTTTGTTTTTTTGGGCTTTCGAGAAAACGCAAATGAGGTGAGTAAGACAGGGGGATAAGGTAATTTGAGTTGGGAAGTAACGTCTACAGAAACGGGGCGTGTAGTAGGCCCACACCACCCGATTTCCTTGCCGCACTCCCCAGACCACAACGCGGTGTACAGACGAGTCAATTCTGTGACTGTGCAAGAAGACACAAAGTACGACGCGAGCCATAGATCGACGGCCTCAGATCTACTGTTTTTATTCAGCCGAATGGCACAGCAGATCTGCTCCCGAGATCCACGGTTATAAAACACGTACTTCGTGCGCAGCGTAAATGTCCGACCGACCGCCCACTTGACAACTTGCCCTGGGTCTGGGCGAGATTTAAAAGGAAAGAAAGGGTCAAAAGGATAAGGCGTCGACACGTGGCTGTGGATGGGTTATGGGAAGTTTGAAATGCATACAAATTTATTTTCCCAATTGATTGGTCATACTCCACCAAAACTAATATTTGTCAATAGAAGAAAACGAAAACAACACAGCAACTTGTATTGCTAAGGCTGGTACCTACCTCTATTGGTTGGACGTCCCTTTTTCTTCTTCTTACACTTTTTTTTTTAAATTTATGAGCGTACAATTGAAATGATTTGCTATTTTGTTTACTTTAAGTTACTGTAAATGCACACCTAAAACAACCCTCCAATAAGAAAATTAAATTTCCAATAAGCAGCAGCAGTAGCTCACTTTGCAATTTCTCCCACCTCTATATGCCAGGTTTGATTTTCAGCTACTTTGTGATAAAAGACACAAGAAAATATCATGGGCAGTTTCTGCAAAAGAAAATAAGCAAATTACATGCATCGGCAATAATACTTAATACAAATTACCATCTAGAGAGGGTGAGTCTCAACTAACAAACAAGTTTACAAAAGGTTACAATTTTGAATCATAAAACATCGTCTTTGTAAAATACAAAAAAAAAAAAAAAACTGCCCATAATTGATAACCCTTCCCTGATCTTCACAAAACGGAAAACCTTGTGCGTATAGATACTAATTACCAACTACAAACTAGTTCCGACGAGAAAAACATAGAATTATACACACAAAACAGAAAAGCAACAAGAATATTCAAAGTACATGTATTTGACATTTCATTATATGTGAGGACGAATCAAGTATTCAGTTACAACTCCCTCCAAATATTTTGGCTAGCAAGCAAAACTCATTATTTGTAGTTACCATTTCTCATATCACTTGTTCGTAAGTGTGCACTACTAAACTACATGTACATCCCGGTATCGGTTAGGGTTGGCCTCCTGCTGCGCGGCACCATTCCAGAGATCATGCATGACACTGTACTGTTCCGCTAGTAGCTATAACTCAATATGCCAATCAATTCAAAGTCACTGAGCTTTCATGAAATTCACTCCATAGATATTAAGCGACTCTTACATCCAAGATTCCTACCCAAACCCGGTTCCTAAATGTAACAATTCTATGCGTTCGATAGGCTTGAATCAATACCCACAGTTTGGATATTTATTACAGGCCATCTTCTTGACGCTAAGACATGCAACCTTTTCTGGTTCTGTCTGCCAATCACATCTCTTGTAACTAAACACCATAGATAAAAGCCACAATTGAGATGACATATATCCAAATCAAGAAACTTTACAACAAGAAACCTAAACTTGCAAACAAACCTAGAGTTTGGATCTCCATATAAATTAGCTTGGAGATTTAATGAAGCCGTTGTCCATATGGTATCTGGTGTCAAAGGAATAGTGACAAAGTTGAACCTCTTGTTGCTGCATCTAGATTGCCGCATAACGGCCTTGCAAACATAGTTTTGCTAAACTTCAAGTCCTGTCTTCCAGCTAATGAAAAGGAGTACATTTCCCAGTGATAATGTGTAGCAAGGACAAGAACTCTAAAATAATACCACAAGACAACCCAAGAAAAATAAAGATGAAAGCAGCATTACACTAGGAACTTACTTGGCAAAGAGCCACTCAACAAGGCTGTGGTGACCAATCACAAGAAATTGCATCCACCTTTTGAGCGAACAATTGGAATGCCTGCATAGGAGCGTGAAAATGTATCACAAAAATGTGGAAACGAAATAGGAGCTGATGAAGAATTATTAAACTATAATCCTTATGAAGAAGTTAGACAACTGGTTGCAGTAGATAATAGTTATTTATTGCACCTGTAATTGAACCATGAAAAACTCTCTGAAAGACACCCCAAAAGTAAAAGAGAAGGGGAAAAGGAATCAGTACAAGAGGAAGAATGGAAATAACAATGGTTGTATGCGAATAACTGAGGAATCTAAACAATAGGGATAGATCTTTTGGACAGCAAACAACATTAGATTGTACTCCTCTGAATGTTGAAAAACATTTAGATTTTTAAACATGCTTTTGCCGACTGACCTTCCTTACCTTAAAGTGAGTTGTTAGAATTTCTAAATGACCAAGAGAAAGAAAATCCAATCATATAAAACTTTATTTCTCAACTTTATACTAGAACACTCACAGGGGAATATAGAATTGCAAGAGCACAAATAAATATCCTGAATTCACCCGAAAAGAAGAACACATACTTCTTCTGCCATTAAAGACACGTGCTTCTTCTGCCATTAAAGAAGAGGAAAAAGCAACGTATTTGTAGAGGCCAAGACTTTAACAATCGTTATCCAAGCTAGCAAGTGTCTTCTTCACTAATCTATTAGCTTCCAGTAGCTTCCCTCTCAAGCAGAGTGAAGAAATCATGGAATAGTAAGAGTCAAAGTCATCCAATTGTGATAATCTTCCCAGAATATCAGAGTTTTCCACTTTGCTATCAACTTTCACATCAGAGCATGCATGATCTGGATATGTTCTCCCTGAGGATGATACAGTCCCCTGAATTGAGCTAGATGCCTCAGCTTCAGAAGGGATTGGCAGTTCTTGTGATTCACAGTTAGGACCAGAACACTTCCAAACTGGGTAGAACATACAGGCGACCTCATTGAGAACTATAATTGCCTCAGTGATACTTCCTCGCTCGCATAGGAAGAGCAGAAAACTCTCTACAGATTCAGTTTCAACCTCAGTATTGACCTTATTTATCATTTCAAGAACAGATCGTGACAGAAGCATGTCTCTCAAAATGCTCTTTGCCTCTTCCATCCTCCCTTTGGCATGAAGCCCCCTTATCAAATACAAAAAACCCAATAAATCAGGAGATATGCCTTTCCTTTTGAATTCCGAAAAAAGAAACAGAGCCCCCTCCATGTCCCCTTTTTGACAAAAACCATTGATCGCAGAACTCACAGTAAATTCATCAAATTTAACACATTTGGCTTTCATATCATCCAGCATCGTCAAGGACTTCTCTAATTCACCAAACTTGCAGTATCCATTTATAAACGAATTATAGATACGAGTATTTACTTCATAGTCCTTAATGATCATACCTTCAAATAATCTTTTGGCATCCAGAAGATATCCTGTTTTAGATGTAGCATCAATCAGTATTCCATAAGTAATTGCTGAAGGAGTCAAGTTGATCCTCTCTAATGAATCAAATAGCCGAAAGGCTTCAAAAAGGCAGCCCTGCTGACACAAACCATGTAAAACTGTATTATAAGTAATTATGTTAAGATCGATTTCCTTCTTCTCAGCAAAATAACAGAGATCTACAGCTTTGACAAGATGTCCTCCTTTGCAGAGGCAATCAATTATCAGAGAATAATCAGCAACATCCATAACTGGCAAATTATCATTAGCTTCTGTGACAAGTTTATATACATCTAAAGCTCTACCACTTTTTGCCATTGATTTTAAAACACTAACGAGAAAAGAAACATCAGGATTTCGTTCCTTCATCTTGTTGAGAAAATAAAGGGCCCTGGTAACATCTTTTAAGCACAGGTACTGCAACAGTATCTTGCTTAATTTAAGCTCAAAAAGGCCATATTCTTTTATGAAGGTTCCCAAAACAGGCTGACACAGTCGAAAATTTCCATCGCAAATAAGTCCTCTTATAATCAAATAAAAAGACTTACTTGTCAAGCATGCTTGATTCCTTCTTGCCACTACGTAGACTTCAGTAGCAGCAATGGTAAATTTTCTCTTGCACAACAAAATGATAGCATCATTACAAATCAAACAAAAAATGTCCAATCTAACATTCTTGATTCTGCAAATCAGATTTAGGAGTCCTTGAGAGGCGTCTTGCTTAATAATTTCCTTTAACAATTTCATATAAGTGTTGAAATTCAAAGTCAAACCCTTTTCATAGAGTTCAATAAATATCTCTGTAGCCAGATCCACCATACCATTCTTGCACAATCCATTAATCATGCAATTATAGCATGGAAGTGAAGGAGCCAATGTCCTCCTAAACTCATCAAATATTTCAAGTGCCTTATCAATTTGTCCTACTTTGCAATATCCATCAATCATTATACAATAAGTAATGCAATCAGCAGTCAAATCCATTTCTGGCATTCTGTTGTACATCGCTTGTGCATCTTCAAGCACACCCGCAACAATAAGTGCTTTAATAAGTACGTTGCACATAACTTTATCCATGATAATTCCGGCTTCTTCTATTCTACGTTTAATATCTAGAATTCCTACAACATTCACTTCCTGGATATAGCCCTTTAAAAGTGTGGTGTATGTGAAAACATCTGCTGGTATCTTTTTTGAGAATTCATCTGCATCAGACGTCCTCCCAATCTTGCATAAGCAATTGACCAAGGTGTTGCAAGTAAGATAACAATGACCAATCCCTTTCTTCTCCCTTTCAGCTAGCAGTTGATAGACAATGTCAAAATCTCCTCTTTTACAGAATCCATCAGCCAAAATAGCATATATGAACTCATTCAATTGAATCCCCAAATTTCTAACGATTCTAAATACCAAAAATGCCTCGTTCAACTTTCCACTTCTAGACAATCCCATAACAAGTTCAGTAAATATAAACAAATTGGGTTTACAGAACTCAACTACCTTGTCCGCCAAGGCGTCAAATTGAAGGTTTCCGCCGCAGTATTCACGCAAAATCCCGGCATACGGTGGCGCCGTGACAGCACGGCGGCCGTAACCGGCTAGAAACTGAAATCGCCTCATTTGGCCTTCCGATAATTCTTTTTCACAGAGAGAAAAAATACAAATACTTCAGATGGAAAATGGAACCAACCAGACATAACTCTGCTGATTTCCTCGACTAATTGATAGAAATCAGAAAGCAATTGAAGGAGTTTGGGACTGAAAGCGAAGGCAGAAGAATAAATACTGGATAATTATTCATGACTTGTTTCAGTGTTTTGAGTAAACTCACTGTTTGAATTTCACGATTTTAACCTTCAGACTTAATTATTTTAAATTTTATATATTGTTATTAGGTTAATTCGTAACTATTATGAAATTTAAAAGTTAAACTTAGTTATGTAAACAGGATTGTTATGAATTTATACTTTTAATTATATTAATATTTAATTAATAAATGTATATACAAATTTTTATCAAATTTCATTAGCTTTCTCAATTAACATTTCTTTTATTTAATTATAAAATATTATAAAAATAACCTAAATTTACATAAAATATAAGAAAAAATTTATACTTTTTTCGCTATATAGAAAGAATTATATATCTAAAAATTTTGTCATAAAAGATCGTGACTAAAGTAATCTTAACGAGAGTGAGTAAGCAGAGTTCTCAAGCTATAAATAACCTACTAAGTGATCTTGTTTACCTTTCTTCTACCTTTTTTATTGTCAATCTCCCTTCTCATATTAAGTGTACATTTTGTAATAAAATAAAAAATATTGTAGAAATTACCCATCTTCTTGCAAAAATTTGTATTTCTGATACTTCCTTACTTTTACTCAGTCCCTATAATATATATTCTCATAATCATTCTTGGACAAGAAGTATATAAACTATTCTTTCTACCCATCGTTCAAAAGTTAAAGAAATCATCCAAAGTTTATGTCTGGAATAATGTAGTCTAAAAGCTACTACGACATAGCAGTATGCGAAGCTAGAAATTCCAAAAGAGCTCATCTTTTTTTGGAGAGAACAAAACCATACACATCTTTATGTTGTAGCTATTCGTCTTGTTTTCACTCTTTATGAAAGAAAAGGCATTCCTGCCATAATCGGCATCTCTCTTCTTGAAACTGCCTATACTATGTACCAAAATACCTTAATTGGTACTATGTTGATAACCTTTAATAAAAGAAATGCCATCTTCATTATTGCCCTTGATTTCAATATTAGGCTTAATGATCCTACTTTATCTGAGAGACTCTAAGTTCAAATCCAGATTATTAGAGCATAACAAGATCCTACAGCTATTAAGGTCACTTTACATGACCAAATGACCTATCGTTTGCAGAATTGTAGGATCGCGTAAGGTTCAAGTATTCACAATACACTGCGGAAAAGACCATACAACAACATGATGTATAATCGAAAATACCAAGGATGTACGAAAAT
>JANIPM010000232.1:11035623-11046138 GCA_027478405.1 Erythroxylum cassinoides
AATATATTATTAACAAGTCATAATGTTAATACATGAATCACAAATATCCATTGGCCTAGGGCACACTACTAACAAGAATTATGTCATAGATCTTAATTTTCCTAATTTTGCTTCAAATTTGTTGTACATGGTAGCATATAGAGTTCATGATCAGACTACGATCATTCAGATCCCGAAGTAGCTACCACTGATGGAGCTTGAAAAGCTTATGCCAATTAAATAGATCATAAATTACCAAAAGATGTTTCATGCTCCTCATCGACACTCTTTTAATACTACCACTCCTCCTCTGCTAAAAACCTTATAATATGGAACTGTGAAATCCATCTACACTAAGCCTAATGAAGATCAAATTAGACCCTCAACTACATCTAGTCCTATTTTGATGTTTCAATTGATGTTTTCACATACAGAAGGCAAAGATGGACCTCCGATCTATTACTTTAAGTTTGCTGGAGAACCCGTCTGTGTTAGCCATCAACGTGGACATTTTATCTGAGATGTTGATCCCTCCATATGTGAACCAAACTGCGAAGTCTGTCTAAATCATGAACTAGACAGTAATGATAATGAGCTTTATAATCGGCGACGAAGGAAGAAGAAGAACAAACAAAGAAAAATTCATCATTGTCATCCTTCTCAACAATACTCATATCACTATGACGACCATGATGATGATTGTAGACCTTGGATTGACAATCCAAGACTAAGACCCATAAATGCTCGAGCATTGCTCAAAGTTGTTGACAAAGAAAATTTATTCCATCCAAAGTCAATCTCCAAACATCCTCAGTGAGTGATTCCTTCTATTCCTATTGTTCCTACTCCAATTCTCATTCCTTGCATGATGGTCAACCCGTATGAAGAAAACTTTCTGCCAATGGAGAGACACATTAATTGGCATAATAGGATTATCTCTAACCCTTATATTTGTGCTATAGGAATTACTTCTTATGGAACTATGATCTAAAATCCTGTTAATGAAACTCTCAATTGCCAGACTGACAATGCTTTAGCCCAAAACAAAGTCCTTCGACATATTGATTCTAAACGTGATGGACTGCATTAATAGACACAAGCTACTCACCAACGAGTCAATAGTCTCCTCGGAAATCCAATCCTTGCATAAATCACTAAAAGGTCAAATGGCCTAACTTGTTACTGATCTACGAAGATATGTTCACACTTAGTATTTTGTCCCTAACTTCACCACTAAAGAGCAAGAACTTAGAAAGGTGAAAGAAGTACTTTAACGAATGGAAGTTGACATGCAAAAAAAGCAGTTCAGGACTGTTTATGGAGCCTATCCCACATCTTTTCTGGTTATCCATCACATTTATCCTACTTTAATAGTTATCCAACCCATCTATTCTTCACCAACATACCCTAAAGCAGCTGACTACGAAAAGGTATTCAAGGTGAAAAATCCTTTAATTGGAAAGCATATCTATCCTACCACCACTAAGCCTAAATCGACAAGATCTTCCAAACCTAAAACTGAAAAGTCTCCTGAACCATCACCATCATATACTAAGCACGTTGAATCCACTGGTTCGTGGGCAAAACCTTTACAAATCAAAACTTCATCTTTTTCACCACTAAAACCTTAACCTTCACAATTCACTGGAAGGATAAAGATCCTCAAACAGAGTTCATAGCAACTATTGGACTAGCCTCTATTCTTAAGATATTTGGAGAATAATGCATAACAACTATTGCACCAGTCTCTATTCCTAAGGTATCTGAAGAAGAATGCATAGCAACTCTTACACCAGCCCTTATGAGGTATCTGATGAAGAATACCCATATGAGCATTCTAGCACCTCTGAACAATCCTCTGAACTATTTGAGGTATTTGAACCATCTTCTAATGAGTCTAAGCATTTTGTTGATCTATCTGAGCTAAGCCAGATTATGATCACCATGCTTAAACCTACTAAGGTTGAACCAGATATTAGTAAAGTTGAATCCATAGGAACTAAACCTCTTAGAACCACACCACCAATAGTCCCAATACCACTAACTAGACTTAGGACCATGGTTTACCTTCAATGATATTCCAGCCAAAAAATAGAGAGAACATCTCCATGAATTTGGTACTTAAATTGACTTGCGAATGACTTAACCAAATAATCTATTAAAGAATATTTTGTCTGAGTTTACTTCTCGGTTTACTGGCACGGTACGAGAATGGTGGCAAAGTCTCAATGATTATCGATGACTGCAGTACATTCAAGTCACATCTGCTGGATTACTACTTGGCGTAATTCACAAAGAGGACACTGGTGACTTTCAGCTCATTGACAAGCAAATCAGGTAGGAATATTTTGAGATGAAGTGTTGTTCTTTGGATAGAAGAGACCTACAGAATCATTTTTAGCGTATGACAGAATGTTATTATCTTCTCATCGGATTCAACGATATTAATCTCCGTTATACATTCATTTCCCTTCTTTCAGAAGAATTACAACCTGAATTATAAAGGACCATTACTCCATTTCAAAGAGATATAAAAGATATATCTCTTGGAGAAATCTATCAACTTGCTTTGGCTTCTCTTGACAAGCTATGTGATTAACAAGTATTTTTCGAAAACATGATTAAAGGTGGCCCTCTGATAAAGAAGACATGCAAAAAACCTTATTTGACGATCAATTGTAAGGAAAAAAAGACCGTGATTGTCATACGAAGAGGAAACATCATCATAGAAAGTTCTCCTACAACAAGTTCCACAAATCTCACATTTCTCATTAAGAAAACTATAAGCACTTCAGAAAAGAAAAAAAAAGAAACGACGACGATTTTTCAGATTCTTCAAATGGAGAAATCCCTAAGCAAAATCGTCAGATCATTGTTTTCTCTTATTGACATTATGCTAGTCAATGTTATAATAAGATGAAGGGATATCAAACTACTGGATTCTATAGAAGTTATCATGCCGATCCATGATAATCATGGAAACAATGAAGATCCCATTGAAGAACAATCTAGTGAAGATGAGGATACCAAGTTCAATATTCTCGTTGACTCTTCTGAAGAGAAGTATGACTCCTTGGGTACTCTAATTTCTGAAGATAATGAAGATGACATGTTATACATGTTACAACAAAAGTGCTTGAAGGTAGATACCAGACCCCTCACAATTTCTCGACCTTATGTCTATATTCAAATATCATAACAAGGCATGATTGGCCTATTAAGACTATTGGGTATATGGGCACTACATCATGCCAAAGTATTCTGAAGCCCAACATTTTACCTCCTAAACTTGGAGTTCACATGATGAGTATTTCACTGTTGCTGATAGAAATTCTTTCAAGATTAGTCTTATTATAAAAAGGAAAATAGGGATCCGTTTCTTCCCTAACTGTGTAGTTTGGATCAAAGTCCTTTGAAGCCATCTACATGGCCCAAATCTTCTGATTGACATAAATGTCTACTGTAAGGCATCTCCACTCCAAATCCCTCCTACAAGGATTAAATGTCAAGCCAATTTCAGTTACTACACTAACATAAGAAACATGTTTGAACTCACACAAGTACCACCTCCTTATTAAGATCTAAGAGATTAATTCTTAGATCACAGTTCTCACATCCTCACCCTTTATGGAAGAATCCCACTTCTTTATCCACCTCCCATACAAGAAGAATGAGGACATCAATCCTACCAAGGCTACTCATTCAAATATGAACCCTGGTGATCTAAAACTAACCCAAAAAGAATGCGCAATTCCACCACAGTAAGGATTAATTGAGCATACAAAATCTGACTGGGCTTATCAAGCCTTTTGTGTGAATAAGAGATCTGCACAACTATTCATCTTACTGAACAGGCATCCACCACTATGGGGAATAGATTGAATCATAGCCTTACAACACCTAAAGAAGGCCTGCCAAACTCCACCTAAGATTCCTGACAAAGGCTAGCGCCTTTGGTAGACATACGTTAGTGACCATTATTAGGGTGCTATCCCCATTGAAGAGATTAACAAAAAGCAACATTACTGTGAACCTAAGAAGAAGACGCCATCAGACAGTCAATTGCTTCCATGACAAGAATGGATTTCACACTATAAATTCACCATTTGCCATATTCAGGGCCATCAAAATTTCCTAGCTAATTTCCTCACTCAACTTTAGAAGAATGTGCAATTCCACTACAGTAAGGATTAATTGAGCCTACAAAATCTGACTGGGCTTATCAAGACTTTTGTGTGAATAAGAGATCTACACAAATATTCATCTTGTTATACAAGCATCCACCACCATGGGGAATAGATTAAATCATAGCGTTACAACACCTAAAGAAAGCCTGTCAAACTCCACCCAAGATTCTTGACACAGGCTAGTACCTTTTGCAGATAGATGTTAGTGACCATTATTGGGGTGCTATCCTTATTGAAGAGATTAACAAGAAGCGACATTACTGTGAACCTAAGAAGAAGACACTGTTATACAATTAGTTGCTTCCATGACAAGAATGAGTTTTACACTATAAAATAACCATTTGCCATATTCAAGGCCATCAGAATATCCTAGCTAATTTCCTCACTCGACTTCAAAAGAATATTAGCTTTCTCACTCCCTTCGCAACAATACCTCTCCTCCTTCCCATCATAGAGTTTCGTCAGTACGCCAAAAATTCAAAATCCTTTCCTCCCCTCTCTAAAAATCTTCCAACTACACTAAAAAATATTTTTACTCTTCTTAAACAAAGTTTGTTCTACTACCTCCATCTCACACCCATCACTCTCAATGTTCCTCCTCATCCCTTCTACTTTAAAACTATTACAACTTATTGAGTGGTCTACTATCCTTATGATAGGCTCATTGAATCAACATTATGACATTTATGGACACTATCCGCTCAGTATGCCTGTTCTATTTCTCTTTCTCCCCCTTATGTATATAGACATCCTTTTGATCCCACCAAGTCCAAATCTCTCTTCTGGACCTTCCTTTAATAGTTTCAATCTCTTTCGAAATGGCGCATCCAGATCTCCTAATTTTTGAATAAACATCAGCTCTAGGAATGTTGATTGGCTTAGAAAACAAACCCAAATAATGATAGATTTACATTTATTTTTAGATCACTTAAATCATTATCCTATAAGCGCTTCACTCCCTAAATACACATCTCTCGCCCTTATCTTGGAGATTTTAGTCTCCAAGAACCCCATTTCTCCCTCTGCTGCATATTGGACTTCGATTGACCAGTTTACTTATTTTAATATCATGGCTGGCAACTTGCCTTATCCTCTAAGCGTTGCAACCTAACAACAAGCTACTTATGTTGAAAGTGTTACACATCCAAACAACATTGAGCCTAGTGAGCCCGACCCACATCCCATCAACATTGAGCCTAATGAGCCTGATCCATTTCAAGATGCTCAAAGCCCATGGCCTCCAATTTAGTTTGACACATAATTTGATCATTTTATCCAAGTCATAGACAAAGTTGATGATGACGTAGATTTGATAGGTGATTCTAACAATGACAGTGGTAGCTCACATTCTCCATCTGCACCTCTTTAAAGATTCCTTCTTATCTTGTAAAAGAATCTTTAGGATCAACTGTTTCCCAATTATTCTTCTTTTTTACTGTTTCCTTTTGTAAGTTAGTGTGCATTATTATACCTAGGGAATTTTTTCCCTTAAAGTTGTTTGTCTCTATCCCCTTACTTGGTCTATAAAAGCAAGGCCTCCCTTTCATTGTACTTAGAGGCTTTTAGAAGCAAAAAATCAATCAAAGTATTGTGTGTTTTGTTCTATGGCTTCTTTCTAAGTTCTCTTTCTTGAAGGCTTGAGTCTCAAGTAATGTAGCATACAAAAAGACAAATATGCTTTACACTTACTTCTTCACAAGTATGTTGTGTATTAGAAAGTCTTAGACCATAGATCCTGTTTGAGGTCATTGTTAAACAAAGAGAGATTGAAGAGTGTAAATTTTTAAGAGGCAGGCCTTGAAAGTTGATGCTCATTAAGGAGCAAGGGCTTGTGTTTCGGTTAGCATACCTGAAATTTGGACTATAGCCTATCATTGGTTATCCTTAATCTCTTACGGATGATTTGGTCTATCAATCACTTTAATTATTCACTAGTGTCCTGTGGTCCTTTGAGCAAGGGTAACCCGAATGGTAGTCGATCTTGGAATCATTCCAATTTGGAGGGCATGAGCTTAGTACATTTATGAATAGTTCATTAGGCTCAATGTTGTTGGGCTTTGATAGTGTAGGACTTATATTTACAATCATTCTCACTTTCTTATAAATAAATGTCAAAAATTTTAAAATTTTAATGTTATGATTTAATTATTATTATAACTTTAATTAAATTATTTTTTTACATAAACATATTTAACGAAAAATAAGTATATATATTTTAATAAAAATGACAAAAATGCAAACTTTATATCAATTTAAATTTTAAAAATGATAATAAAATACTCTAGTTTTTAGTTCTTTGCAAAAATATTTTGATGTTACATCAACTGAATTGAATTACAGTTTAGTAAACTTGTATATCAGATTATAATAAAATAAAATTAAATTAAATTAAAAAAGAAAACATAAATTAACCTTTTTATTTTATCGATTTAAATCTTTGATCGAATTTTTTTTGATTAAAGGGAAATGTCGGAGCAAATTACAAAGCAGTTCTAGGGAAACAGCCCCCGACTAATCCTCGAAGAGGAAATGGTGGCACTCGGAAGGTGCAGTATCAAAAAAAGTAACCCTGACATCGAAGTGGTCCGCCTGAGAGGCCAGCTAGTCGGCGCATCTGTTGCTTTCTCGGTAGGCATGCCGATGAACAACAGACCAATTCCTTGAAAGGAGCTCGTGGATGCCCATAACTATAGGGTTGGCATCCTAGGTACGGTGAGCGGTGGAGGTGAGTAGGTGGTGCACCGCAAGCGAGTCTACCTCCAATTCGATGCGGCAGAAACCTAGGCGTCAGGCGAAAGAGAGGCCTGTGAAGACTCCCCAAAGTTCAGCAGACATCGGAGCACACCATCCTAGGTTCTGAGTGAAGCCTCCAAGTCAGTTGCCATCACTGTAGCGGAGGAGGCCACCAGCTGCAGCTGTGCAGGTGTTGCGATTGCTAGCACCATCGGTGTTTAATTTGATCCAATCCGGAGGCGGCTTGCTCCAACTGACGTGTAGCTCTTGACGGGGCCAGACTCGACTGGTAGGGTCATGGCACCTCGCGAACGACAAGCGGAGATGATCTGCATAAGACAAAATGGAAGATTTAGGAGATGGGGGCCAAGTGAAGTGAGGATCAAATCGAGACTAGTTCCGCCAAGTCCAGAGGAACCAACAAGTGAGGCCAAAGATAGTCGCCCAATCATGACCCACGAGACGACGACGGATGTGGATGTTAGTGTGAATCCAGTAGCTAAGAGGTTGAGTAAAGAACTGAGTCGCAGCGAGATGGGGCGACAACATGGTCCACACTCGACGTGCCTTGAGGCAATCACCCACAGCGTGGAGGGAAGATTCATCGAAGGAACAGTGAGGACAACTGCCATCCGTAGTGAGGTGCCGTTGAACCCTGTGAAGATTTGTAAGGAGCCGGTCGCGGCCGAGGAGCCAAAGGAACGTGCGAATACGCGGTGGTTCTGGCCACTGCCAAATGCCCTTCCAAACCGCATGAGGCGACTCATGGTCAAGGCCCAAGATCATGGAGTACGTAAAGGCGACGGTAAAATGGCCACTGTCAGAAGTGCCCCAGACCAACCGATCGGGGCCAAGGAATGGATTGGGCGGAAAAATGCCAGCAATAAGGTGACAAATCGGTGAAGGAAGTCAAGATTGGAGATGTGTCCAATCCCAATGACCACTAGAATCCACAAACCGGGAGACACCCAGGGTAAGATTGGAAATGAGAATAGGGTGGGTAGCGTGGGAGAGAAGTGGCCCAGTGCCCACAAGCCACGGGTCAAGCCAGAAGCGTGTCCTGAAGCCGTCTCCGATCATCCATTGCACCCCCTGCTGAACGATGGGCTAGGTGGCTTTGATGCTGCGCCAAACCATTGAACCCCCGGTGGTGGCCAAGGATGGGGGAGGGTGGTTTGCAGCGAATCTGTATTTACCTGAGAGCACTTGGGCCCACAACGCATGTGGATTGGTGATCAGGGACCATCCAAGTTTAGCAAGAAAAGCATCATTCGTAGCTCTAATACTCCGGAGACCAAGTCCGCCCAACTCCTTAGGTTTGCAAACATCCGACCAATTGACAAGGTGTATTTTGTGTTGGTCGCGAGACGAACCCCATAGAAATTGGCGCATAGCTCGTTCCAGATCATCACACAGTTTGCGAGGGAGGCGAACTGTCTGCATAGTGTAGCTCATGATAGCTGCTAAGACCGATTGGGTCAGAGTGAGTCGCCCAGCAAAAGAAAGGAGTTTGGCTGACCAACCCGAAAGACGCTGGTGAACTTTGTCAATAATTGATTGATAAGTGCGTCGGGTAACACGCTGATGCAGAAGAGGGACTCCAAGATACCGTCCGAGATCGGAGGTCCCGCGGACTCCTAATGCGCTGCTGAGGGAGTGACGTGCAGCTAGAGAGGTATTACAGGAGAAATAGCATCGCGATTTGGCCAGGCTCACGCGTTGCCCAGAAGAAGCACAGAAGGAGTTAAGAGTGTCTTGAATAACGGATACCTGATCGAGCGAAGCTTCGGCGAAGAGGATAAGGTCATCCGCAAAAAATAAGTGAGACAGGGGCGGTCCAGTCCTATTCAACTTGATCGGCCGCCAGGTACCGTGAGCCACCGCGTGTTTAATAGCATGGCCCAGGTGTTCCATGCAGAGAACGAAGAGATAGGGAGAGAGCGGGTCTTCCTGGCGGATGCCTCGGGAAGGGTTGAATGTGTCACTTAATTCCTCCTGCCAGTTAACTTGGAGGGAGACAATAGTGATGCAGTTCATGACAAGAGTAATAAGATGGTCGGGAAGGCCCACATCGAGGAGAGTGTCGTGGATGAAGTCCCAATGAAGCCGATCGTAGGCCTTTTCCAAATCCACTTTGATGGCCATGAGCCCCTTGCGCCTCGATTTCCTACGCATGGAATGAATGACTTTCTGGGTGATGATAATGTTGTCGGTAATCATGCGTCCCGGAACAAAACTATACTGAGTGGGAGTGACGAGGTCATTGAGGTACGGTTTGATCCGATTAACCAGAATCTTTGTGAGGCCTTTGTATAAAACAGAGCAGAGAGCGATAGGCCTGAATTGTGAGAGCGAAGAGGGGGGCAGGATTTTAGGAATAAGGACCAGAATGGTACGGTTAAGTTCAGAGTCCCAGAGGCCGTGACTAAAGATATTCTAGAGAAAGCTCGTCACGGAAGGGCCAATAGTGGTCCACTGGGATTGGTAGAATAAAGCAGGCAATCCATCAAAGCCAGGCGCTTTATTGGGAGCCATGGTGAAGAAAGCGGTCTTGATTTCCTCGGGACTTAAAGGTCGGGTAAGATCATCTGTGGCGTGCGAAGGAAGAGGGGGAAATCGCCTGGATAGGTGCCAACCGAGGAGGGAGGGGCATTCGGAGCGGTAGAGAGCCTCGAAATGACTACGGGCTAAGTCTCTGAGGGACTGAGGGTCAGTGTATACAGTGCCGTCCTCAGCGGTGCAAGAAGTGATGCGCGTTTGCCGACGCTTGGAAGAAGTGAGAGCATGATAGTAGGAAGTATTTCTGTCGCCCGCGTTGAGCCACTAACTGCGCGAGCGTTGATGCCAGAAGAGCTCTTCCTGAAGCAGAACTTGTTCAAGTTCAACTTGCAGATAGATCTCAAGCGCCTAAAGGGAGGACGAGTCAGAATCCTCTGAGGGTTGTTGGATACCGATCAAGTGGGCCATGAGACGTTTTTTCTAGTGGAAAATATTCCCGAAGGTATCGGCATTCCATTGATTGAGTTTAGCCGAAAGGTGTTTAAGTGCACCACAAAAGTTTGAGGAAGAGGGGGCCCAGTGCGTAGCCACGACATGCCCGAAATCCACGTGGGTGAACCAAGCGGATTGAAACCTGAAAGGACGCCGAGTCGGTAAAAGGGGGGTCAGGGTTGGTAAAAGTGAGGAGAAGTGGCCGATGATCCGATTTCAACAAAGGCAGGTGGGCCACGCGGGTGGAAGGGAAAGCTGCATGCCAAGAATTGGAGCAAAAAGCGCGATCTAATCGAGCCCGAACCTGTCAGCGCCGCCACGTGAAGCGAGGGCCGACAAAATCAATTTCCTGAAGGTTGCAGAGATGCACGCAATTGTGAAAATGAGGGTTGACAATAGGTTGGAGACGAGAGACACCATGCTTATCTCGGCTGTCCAATTTGGCATTGAAGTCTCCGCCTAAGAGCCAAGGGGTAGTGGTAATGTTTGCAATAGCTGGAAGGTAATGCCATAGGAACTTCTGAAGCGTAGGGGAAGGGCTAGCATAAATAGCAGTGAACTCAAAGTTCAAGTGGTCCCACCCTACGCTAGCATGCACAAATTGATGGTGAACAACCCAGATTCG